>JAOTQH010000057.1:2823719-2835743 GCA_025631255.1 Cornus kousa | reverse complement strand
AGGAGGTCACTCATCCTAGTACCACTCATGATAGCCGTAGCCTGCCAGTGTGGTAGTTCACCCAGTGTCTCGCACCCTAGAATGTCAAAAGAATTAATGGAAAATGTTGTTGTCGTTGTTGTTGTTTGTGAATTTCTTGGAGTGATTTTCTTTATACTAAGAGGATGGGCTTATTACAAATGCTAATTGAAACAAAATTTATTGTTTTGAGGTTCTTAATAATAACATGATTGATATATATATATATATATATATATATATATATCAATTCCCAAGACTTCTGAGTGCACCTTGAATGGATGGCTTCATGTTATAGTATAATAATGTAACGAATCGACTTTGCATCCTTGTCCAAAATTTTAACCTTCTGTATTTGATAATCTTCAAAACTTTTCTGTGTCTATCAGGCTCATGAATCTCACCAGTTTTACATAGTAGAGTATTAGAATTTTGTCCCATGCTACCTTAAAGCTTCATGGTGGTTTTGGTTGTATAATTTGATGACTGTAAAGAGAACTTCATTTTTTTTTTCTTTTTGATTAGTGCTGCGCTGAATGTGAAAGACTCATTGATGTATCACAGACGCGTGCATACATGACAAACTTGAATTTCTCAAGCTGCACATGATGTAATGTTATGTGTTAATATACTAATAATTTATGATTAACAACAAAACATGCTATTTGATTGAAAATATAAATTCAGGGTTCAAATTGCATAATGTGTGATTGTCCACATGAAATTTTCTACAATCATGCTAACATATGGAATTCTTTTTTTCTTTCTCGTCAGAGGCAAAGCGTGCAGTACCGTTGAATGATTATAGGAATATTGGAATCATGGCTCATATAGATGCCGGAAAGACTACTACAACTGAACGGATTCTGTACTATACTGGTAGAAACTATAAAATTGGTGAGGTGCATGAGGGAACAGCTACCATGGACTGGATGGAGCAAGAACAAGAACGAGGTATTACCATAACTTCTGCTGCAACTACCACATTTTGGAACAAGCATCGGATTAACATAATTGATACTCCTGGCCATGTCGACTTCACGCTTGAGGTGGAGCGGGCTCTCAGGGTTCTGGATGGTGCTATATGTTTATTTGACAGTGTTGCTGGTGTAGAACCACAGTCTGAAACTGTGTGGAGACAAGCTGATAAATATGGGGTACCTAGAATCTGTTTCGTTAACAAAATGGATCGTCTTGGGGCAAACTTTTTCCGTACGAGAGACATGATAGTTACAAACTTGGGTGCCAAACCACTTGTTCTTCAACTACCAATTGGCTCAGAAGATGTTTTCCGAGGAGTTGTTGATCTTGTAAAGATGCAAGCTATAGTTTGGTCGGGAGAAGAATTGGGTGCGAAGTTTGCGTATGAGAATATTCCGGCTGATCTTGAAGAGTTAGCTCAAGACTACCGTGCACAGATGATAGAGAACATAGTTGAGTTGGATGATGAAGTTATGGAGAGCTACCTAGAAGGAGTTGAGCCCGATGAGGAAACTATTAGGAAATTGATTAGGAAGGGAACTATCTCAGCCAGTTTTGTGCCCGTTTTATGTGGTTCAGCTTTTAAAAACAAGGGAGTTCAGCCGTTGCTTGACGCAGTAGTGGATTATTTGCCTTCACCGCTTGACTTGCCACCAATGCAAGGAACTGACCCTGAGAACCCAGAGGTGACAATTGAAAGGGGTGCAAATGATGAAGAACCATTTGCAGGGCTAGCTTTCAAGATCATGAGTGATTCATTTGTTGGGTCCCTTACATTTGTAAGAATATACGCAGGGAAGCTTAGTGCAGGGTCATATGTACTGAACTCAAACAAAGGAAAAAAAGAAAGAATTGGTAGACTTCTGGAAATGCATGCTAACAGTAGAGAGGATGTCAAGGTTGCTTTAGCTGGTGATATTGTTGCCCTTGCAGGTCTAAAAGACACCATTACAGGAGAAACGCTGTGTGACCCTGAGAAGCCTATTGTTCTTGAACGGATGGACTTTCCTGATCCTGTAATAAAGGTTGCAATTGAACCCAAGACTAAAGCCGATGTTGATAAGATGGCAACAGGCTTAATTAAGCTTGCTCAAGAAGACCCATCCTTCCACTTCTCACGGGATGAAGAGATCAACCAGACAGTTATTGAAGGAATGGGAGAACTGCATCTCGAGATTATTGTCGATCGACTCAAGAGGGAATATAAGGTTTACAATACTCTTGTGTCAATCTGATCTTTCTAGTTAATTTTTAAGCTTTTGTGTTGCTCATTTTATGATGTTTTATACCTCAGCGCGCGCACACATTAATATATTTATGTGGTTAACTTAATCATCTGTTGTTCGGAATTTGTATGCTCAAGAAATTGGACTTTCCTTTGTTTAGAGTAAGAACTTATATAATGTGCTGAATATTCTGACCTTAGATAACGTTAATGTATGTAGTTTAGTGAGTCAATATTCGTATGTGTATATTGTATTGTAAGTTGTGTGTGTGTGTGTAACTTCATCCATATTTATAAAATGATGTTCTTTACCATTTCTATTTTAAAATTCAATGATTCCCTTAAGAATTTTAAGAAAATGAAATGCTTGGAAGTATTGTTAATCTGTATTTTCATTACTTGGATTTGCTTGCCACTCGCAGGTTGAGGCTAATGTTGGTGCACCACAAGTGAACTACCGTGAAAGCATTTCAAGAGTTTCAGAAGTGAAATATGTTCACAAGAAACAGTCAGGTGGACAAGGACAGTTTGCTGATATCACAGTAAGGTTTGAGCCCATGGAATCAGGTGGCGGGTATGAGTTCAAGAGTGAAATCAAGGGAGGTGCTGTGCCAAGAGAATATATTCCAGGGGTAATGAAAGGATTAGAGGAGTGCATGAGCAATGGAGTGCTTGCAGGCTTTCCTGTTGTTGATGTCCGTGCCGTACTAGTAGATGGTTCTTACCATGATGTTGATTCAAGTGTCTTGGCATTCCAGCTGGCAGCCAGAGGAGCTTTTCGGGAAGGGATAAGGAAAGCTGCTCCAAAGATGCTAGAACCCATAATGAAAGTTGAAGTTGTTACCCCTGAAGAGCACTTGGGAGATGTTATAGGTGATCTCAACTCAAGGAGAGGCCAGATAAACAGCTTTGGTGACAAACCTGGTGGTCTCAAGGTAAGTGGAATTATGTGGTTCTATGCTGCCTAACTCTTGTACTTTCACCTGTCACCTCTACCATTGCATTTTTTAAAAAGAACAGTCAGCTTCATATTTTCAAAAAAAAGAAAAAGAAATATATATATATATATATATATGTTTCAAGCTTCATATTGTGAACCACTTGGATTAGGAGGTGACCGTTACTGGAATGGTAATATTGCAGGATCATAGTTACGAACCTATGGTTTACATGCCTCTTGGAAGACGGTTGTGCCATCAATATGGTTATAGAGAAAATCTCTCGGAAACTCCTTGAACTCCTTTTATCACCAGTGTTTTTTACTCTATATTTGGACCAAACCACCTTGCATACCATACGTGGAGTTTTCAAGTATAGTATTATAGTCCATTGTCAATTTGTCACCGGTAAATGCAGAACTGTTGTAGGAAACGGTTATAGGATGCATATGCAGTTGCCATCTCTAGACCTATTATCAAGACTGAAGCAGCAGCGCCTAGTCAGTCTCTGTTTGTGTCTTAGCTTTCATCTAACAGATTTATTTGTGATTAATGCAGGTGGTTGATTCCTTGGTTCCACTAGCTGAAATGTTTCAATATGTCAGTACACTCCGGGGAATGACAAAAGGCCGAGCTTCCTACACCATGCAGTTAGCCAAGTTTGATGTTGTCCCTCAACACATCCAGAACCAGCTCGCTGCGAAAGAAGAAGCAGTTGCTGCGTAATTTTCTTCCCATCGGTCAAGCATCCAGTACAAAGAAGCGCCTTTGTCTTTTTGTAAACTTAATGTCAGTGTCCAACAAGCCAATTCTTTTTGTACCAAACCCAAAAAGATGTAATTCAAGTTAACTTTATAGAAAAGGTTTTGAAGCAGTGTGAAATGGACTGGTTAACTCTTACTAATTGTGAAATGGACAGGTTAAAATTAATGCAGCTGATTGGAGATGTCAGCAAAAAGACAACCCCAAATAGAGTTGGAATTCCGTTTAAGTTTAATTCAAAATTCTCATTTTTATTCAAAAATTTAATCTTTATACATTAAAACAAACAAAGAGGCTTTTTTATGTAAAATTATATTACATGAAAAAATTACTGTAGTTATCTTTCTTATGTTGTGGTGCTTGGCTAAAATTCTAAAAATAATTTAACAATTCTTAGAAATGCATAACATAACTGCAAATATAAGCATTTTATATTAGTCTTAAGTATAATATGTTGATATAAGCAACTATGCATAAGAGTATCTACAAATATATACACACAAACAAACTTATATAAACGTGTATATAAATTTATCAGTAAAAGTGAAAGCTTAACAATATATATGGGTGTGCACACACAATGTGTGTTCTTATTGAGTGCCTAATTTCAAGAAGAATAAAAAACCATTGTTCTTGGAGCTAACAAGGATATTAGAGACATATCCGGAGCCCTAACGGCTACCAACCAGAGCAGAGGTCTGTAAACCTTCAATCTAGTGGTCGAGGCGGCGGACAGCAGGAAGGCTCTCCTCTACTTTTCAAAATGAAAAGTAAGAGTTTCCAAAATAGATGGATAGCTGAAGTATGTTTTTGTTTTTCTAAAAGCTAAGAAGCAAATACTATATATATATAGGATGTTTAGAAGTTCCAAAAGAAGCGAAACAAATTTGCTCACCTAATACTCATAAGAATAAAAATTGAATAGAAGGGATACAAAAATTGATGGATGAGATGGGAAGATTTTGTGTCCTCCCCTTTTTTTGGCAGGGACTAAGGGCATTTCGGGCACAAGTAGATTTAGAGTGATACTCTGTCAGTGTAGAGAGAGAGAGGGAGGGACGGTTTGCAAAATTAAGTGGAGTGAATTTTTTGTGGGCCTACAATCACACTCTATCATGTTCTCTGCAGATGGAGTGGGATATAGACAATGTGCAATAATTTTTTTCCTTTCTTAAATTGGCTGCTCTGTTGTTTCAATCAATTGATACAAAGTATCATTATTAATTTACACTATAAATATTAAATTTTATTTTTAATAATTATCTTTCTTAATATTTATTTTAACATTCATCTTTGTAGATTCTCAATCTCCATTCTATACCATCACAATTTAATTATTTTTTATTTTATTTTTAAATTAAATTAATAAAATAATAAATAAAGAATGAAATAATTAGATTTTACGAATAAATAAAAAATAAATAAATAGAATATCGCATCATTAATTTTTAACTTATGTATCTCTGTGAGATTTCAAAATTTGGAAATTCGAAAAGACTGTCTAAAGAAGTAATAAAGGTCATCGGAGGAAAAGGCATTTGTGCATCCCAAAGGCATTTAAGATGGATTACTACACTCATCAAAATTAATCATGACACCTCAAGTTTACCTTTTTAGACAAAATTTTCTGAGGGTTCATAAGCCGTAAAGAAATCCTTGTCAGACACCAATTTACAGCATTATTTCGAGTACCAATCATGCTAGAAAGACGAGAAGAGAAAACGAAACCCCTGTTGGTAAATCATCCTACTGTTAGTAAATTGTCCTAGAATAAATAGCAACATAATCCTGATATTTGAATAAGTAATGTTACTGCAAGCGCCACTGTTGAACCATTGGATTGATCGGTCTTGGATCTAAAAAAAATTATTACTATTATTATTATTTTTTGAGTACTGATAGAGGAACTTAAAAAAAGATTCCCTGAATAAGTTTCAAAATTAATATAATTGGCCACACTTATCATACACTTATCTAAATAATATTTTTTTCAAAACTATTTAAAAAACACCTCAGATTCAGTCTCATTCGAAAAAATCATTCAGACTCTCTCTCTCTCTTTTTTCTCTCTCTAGCTTCTTCTCTTTTTTTAACTTCCTGCGAAGAGAGTAATGTGAGAGAGCTGCCAGAGACCCGCCAATGATTCTTTCACCGGCAAACCAGATCGGCCAAAAAAATACAGTGCTGCTTGTTCATGAAGGTTTAATTTTCCAACGAAGGTTGAGGTGATGAATTTGGGTTTGGAGAGAAGTGGTTTTTTGGGTTTGTTTGATCTGGGTTTTGCAAAGGTGAGGGTGAGATAGAGAGAGGGAGAAAAGAGAGTGCAGAGGGGATGAGAGGGAGATGATCAGGTGCTAGTACTATTATCCTCACTTTTCTTTCGAATCCCAAAATAAACAGATCGTGTGGCTCCTAGAGAGCTCGTTGGTGCTATTGCCAGCGCGCGCAATAGCATAACTCTATTTTAATTGACTATCAGAAACCAACCATCAGCTAGGAGGACCCAAAAAAAAAAAAAAAAAAACTCAAAAGACCAATATATAAATAAGAAACTTTCCAGAAATCAAAATTTTCAAGTGCAAACTAGTTTTTTAACAATTAATCCACTGAAACACACACTGGAAAGACAAAATAATGGAGGGCTTTTTCTGTCCATTTAGTTGCAACTAACATCTTCATTTGATCTGAACAATCCCTGCATTAACCAGCTTCTGGATCTTGTTCATCACCAGAGGGTTCTTAGTATGCTCCTGTGCAGCCTTGGGATTCTCCTGGAAGTCCGTCAACACCTGGAAATAAACCAATCAGTGTTAGACAGAAATTTAAGGAAAATTTTTTTAACTATGAAAACAAACACTTAACAGATCCGCCCTTACACACACACACACATATATATATATAAGAAGCTATATACCTGTCTCATAACAGGATCTGTTAGGATATTCTGAATTTCAGGATCCTGCATCCCCTTAGCCTGCAAAATATAGGTTCAAGTTACAACCATGTTCCAAATTGCTTTCAACAAAAGGGACCTAAAAAAGAGTTCAATAAGGCAGTACCTGTCTCTCCTTCAGTTCCTCAGGGCTTAGATCCCCACGGCTAGCCTTGTTATTTTGTTCAACACATCTGGAAAAATAAATTTGACAACCCTCTGATCATGCAAATTGAAAACAGCATAGCAAGCGACACACAAGTTAAAGGAGCGAAAAATTATGAAAATTTTGTCTAGGTTATCATACCTCCTTATACCATCTAGCAATTCCGGGTTTTTAGGGTCATGCTTCAATCCTTCCTGGTATGTTTCCATCGCCTTGTCGTACTCTTTCATGAAAAACTGTATGGCACCTTTTCTAGTATACCCCTTGGCAAATGTTGGGTCAAGCTCAATGCACTTCTCTGCATCCTTCAGACCCTCCGGCATGGCCCCTAGTTTTGTATAGCAAGCAGCTCTATTACTATATGCCTAAAAAAGTAGCAAACAGTGCGTCACTTTCAACACTTGCTCCAGCACAACACATTAATATAAAATCAACTTTGCAAGCCTAAAATGTACCAGAAGACTGAAAACAAATGAGCTACTTACTCTGGGATCCTTGGGATTCCTCCTCAAAGATTCTGTATAGTGCCTCACTGCCTCTGGATACTTTTGCTCTTTAAAGCACTCATTCCCTACACAATATAGATATGGGGGTCAAGAACTTCATTGAAACAAGCCGGGAGAAAACATAAACAAAGCAAGAGCAGAGTGTTCCTAAAAGTCATAAACAGGATTACCTTTCTCACGCTCCTCATCTGCTATCTTTGGATCAAAATACTCTTGTTGCTCCAGTTCTTTCTTTGCTTTCTCGGCTTCATTGAGTTTCTTCAATGTATCTGGGTTGCGATGCTCTGTAAGAGCTTTCTGGAACGTCTCAATAGCAGGTTCATAGTCCTTTGAGCATTTTGCCATCTTTGCCAAAGCAGTTCCCTTTCTTGTCAAGGCCCTTGCAACCATCTTATAATCTGCCCTTAGCTCTCTTCCTCTTTCAACAGCTTTGTCACAATCTTTAATGCAGTCTTCATACTGAAAAGATAAATGCATCAATTAGAAGAATGGCCGCTGTGTCAATTCAACTACTAACAAAATTTGGGAAGCAGATTATAGTCAACACTCAACAAAAAAACTTGCAAAATGTATCACTGTTAAAACTATCATTATTCTACATTTAGAAGAACAACAAATCATCGTAGTTAACAAAGCCTATAAATTTCAACAGCTTTATAAAGGCTTCTTTAGTCATAGCTCCAAGAGCAGAAAGAGAGTGTACATAATATTTTGTACAACGCACAAGTGAAGTAACAACCATAATTCCATGGTAATCTACTCTCTTTTATGTTTTTTTCCTAATTTTTATTCCTTTCCCACTTTTATACAACAAATGCAGACATCTCTGGACACCACACCTAAGCTGCAGTCATTATGAGGTTTCCATACTGCTATTTAGCACCTGCTTATTACCAAAACGTGTCACAGTCCTTGTACAATTTCTGTACATAAACAAATCTGGGTGTTCTGCAAGTGACATAAAATTCAATGTTTTACCTCATGGAAACCCATCAAAACAATTTCCATGAGTAAATTTTTGAGTGGTAGGGACAATCGCTTGCAGATACTGTCCTACACATTCTGCTGTGAACCAATCACAACAGCTGTAATTAACAGGTTGCTCCTATTTTTATGGAGCATTAACAACCTAACTATTTAAGATTAAAGTACCCTTTTAATCTCCTCTCTCCAAATTGTGTGTATATTATATATATTGCTAACTGTGAATTGATTCTTTCCAAATTTTTTTTTCTTCAATTCTCTTTAATATTATATATATATATATATATATATATCACTTGCTATCATGATTATTTATTACTTACCAAACCAAACCCTAATTTCCATACAATCCACTCTCTCTCTCCACCACCTAATAACCAAGATCTTCATATCACATTTTAATTTATATAACATAGCATACAGAAAGAGGAGATTAAAATGGTACTAAATTCTTAAAAAGTTGGGTTTTAAAAGTTGGGTTATAGTGCTCCATAAAAATACGAGCATCCTATCAATTACAACAGCTGTAGTTGGGTTATAGTGTAGGACACTCGTTACTAGCATTCCTCTAAATTTAACACCTAGAAACTGAAAAGAAAATACAAAGGAAAATGATACGACTGAATGTTGAGCCAAAAATTGCTTCTCCTTGGATGCATTTAAAGTGGGACCCATTTGGACCCCAACTGAATGCATCAAGGGGGATCATTTATTGGCTCCCCCTTGCAGTAATCTCTTCGGAGAGAGTGTCACTGCTCTAAAAAAAAATATCACTAAAATAATAAAGCTATTTATATCCCTAACACAGACAAAAATCTCTTGGTTCAATTTACATACATGTTATATTAATTTGAGTTCATATGTATGAGAAGCAATGCATTTACGGATTAGATTTATCAACTCCCTAGAGTCCTAGACCCCAAAGACATTAAAAAGCTGCTAACCGCTTATATTCTTTATATATTTTATTTGCCAAGTTAAAATGGCATCTTCATATGAAGACGGATTGTTCAACATGATTTATCAGTAGTTTTGAAGCACCAATATAACTGAATGAACATAATAAGATTTATGATGCTGTAGAATAACAAAGTTAACAAAACAAAAGAGAATATGAACACCAATTTTTGAAGGGTTATTATTACTCTACAGCATCATAAAACTTAGTGAAGATCTGACATGCTACACAACAAGTATCCTCATGTATCCTACAGTTATTTCAATTATTTCAAAACCACTATCAATCATACATTTGATAAATGCACACTCAAGGAAATTCAAGTAGTTGATCTCTTTAAAGTTAACAAAGTTAATAAAAAACCAAGCCAATCATACTTTGAACCATCTTAAAAGCATTAAAAAGAATCAAGACTTGAGTTACATCCTAAGTTGTTAATTTATACCCAATGACAAAAAACTAATGGAGAGCAGACAAGTAGCACGCAGATACGACTGCCCATTTGTCAATTCCGCGTCTTTCCCTATAATCTCTCAAAATAGACATATATGCAAGCACTCAAAATATAACAGCATAATCTAAATTTATTGCATTTAGTAGTGCTTCAACAGAAGTAACAAACCCAAATAGTACTGTCAGCAGAAAAATTTACATTGTTTTTCATCAGTAAAACACCAATTCAAATATTCCAAATCAAAGTTACTAAAATAACTTAAAGAAGCTACAAAAACCCTTTATTTCTAGCAGAGTAATTTAATAGTCCACCGTCAAACATACCAAGTACCATCAATTTAAAGAACCTATTTTAGGTAAAAAAATATATCAATTGTCTCCTAGTACACAAACCAATTAATATCAAACATGCTATAAGCAATCGAAAAAACCGAATTTAAAAATAATAAAATATTTTACCTTCCCCATTTCCAAGTACACAGCTGCTCGATTTGTAAGGAAAGAGATATCCTCATCGTTCAATTCAATAGCCTTTGTATAATGCTGAATGGCAGTGTCGAAATCCTTCTTCTTGTATGCCGCATTACCCGCCTCCTTCTCCTTCACAGCCTGTGCCTTCCTCTCTCTAGCTTCTCTCTCCTCTCCCGATACTTCCATTGGCTCCGGCTCCGGCTCCGGCTCCTTTTCTTTCACCGGCTCTGCCTCGGCAGGCCTCTTCCTCTCTGGATGAGGCGGTGGCGCATCCGGAACCTCCATGTCCTCCGAAGTCGGTGACCGCATCTTCACATTGAGCAACACACCAAGCGCTTGCATAACCCTCTGATCCTTCAGATACAGATTCAAATTGCTAGGGTTTTTCTGAATATCTTGCATCATTCTCACAAAATCAGGTTGCTGTAGAAAAACCCTAGTCGACGGATCGGCTGTCAGTTTCGCCCACATCTCGGGTCCCGAAAAGGTGTCGCCGAAGGGAGAGGACGACGGGCCCCCGAACGGCGGCGCGCGGGATCTGCTGGCGGCGGATTGGGCATCGGCGAGGCCGGACTTTAGGGCCTCGTTGTTGGAGTCGATTTCGAGGCCCTTCTTGTAGGCCGAAACAGCATCGTCGTAGTGGCGAAGACCCAAGTGGGCAGCTCCGAGTCTCGAATAGCCCTTGGACCAGTCGGGTTTGAGCTCGACGGTCTTTTGGGCGTCCGATAAGGCGTCACTGTATTGGCCGAGGGATGCGTAGGAAGCGGATCGATTAGAGTAGAGGACGTGGTTAGTGGGCGCGAGTTCGATCGCCTCCGTGAAGTGGCGGATGGCGTCGGCGTAGTTGCCGGCGGAGAAAGCCGCGTTGCCTTTGGCCTTTGCTTCGTCGGCCATTCCGTTGGTTGCGGTGTGATTGTAGTATCTTTTTTCTCTCTCTCACTATAATGTATCGGAATATAGAGAGAGAGTGTGCGTGGGGTTTATAAAAGGGGTTGCGACGAGAAAGTTCTAGGCTGGGGGATTGGCGTGGATGTGTTTCTCGAAAGTTCTGGGGAAATAGAGTGATTGGCTTTCCGTGTGAAGTGGGAAAGAGTTGTTTGGCCACAGGTTCAGAATGAACCTTGTCGAGTTGGACATGGTTAAATAACAAGTGGTAATTTATATCATATTGATATTTAATTATCAAATCAAAGGTAGATTATTCACTTACCAAATTAAATATAGTGATTTGATCACCATCTATGATTAAATCACTATATTTGATTTGGTAATTAAAATAAGACTTGTCCATTTATTATTGGTCCGCATTAACTATAAGTATGTTATAGATCCTCGTTAATAGGACCTAAGTATTATCCAAAGTGTAATAATTAATTTTGGAAAAATTGAATAAATGAAATCAATTGTGTAAGAATATAAGGCTTCGTTGGAAAAATTGAATAAATGAAATCAATTGTGTAAGAATATAAGGCTACGTTTGGTATGGAGGAATAGAATAGAATACAACTTGGAATTAAATGAGAATGAGAGTGTAATGGAATGGAATGAATATTCTCTTTTCATGTTTGGTGTGACACGGTCAATTGTTATGGAATAAAATGATAATAATCATTCTATCTATTATTTGGTT
>JAOTQH010000057.1:2812189-2823619 GCA_025631255.1 Cornus kousa | reverse complement strand
AAGCCATACTTCATAGTCATCAAAATATATTCAGGAATAAAATAAGCCAAATAAGAAACAAATAGGAGCAAATGGGAAATCAATTACGACAAAGGCAAAATAAAGTAACATATGGAAATTAAGATGGTACAATAACTATCAAGTAATTCACTGAAATCTCTCTACAAGGAGAAAGTGATGAAAGCAATTGAAAATTTGTGAAGACCAAAACATATTTAAAATAAAAAAGAAACATTTTTAAAATTATCAGGTAAAAGAGATCAATTTTATCAATTAATCCATTGGATGCAGATGCTTTTGCTCATCCAAACTTCCTCTGTTTCCTTTTTTTTTTTTTACTCATATTCATTTCAATTGAACAATCCCTGCTCTAACCAGCTTCTGGATCTTGTTCATCACGAGAGGATTTTTCATGTGATGCTGTGCAGCGCTTGGATTCTCTTGGAAGTCTGTCAACACCTGTGATTACCACAATTCATGAATATTGGTAATTACAACATGGAAAGAGCGGAGAGAAGGGATCCGTGGAAGAAAGGCCATGATTCCAATTCATGGCAAATACTGTAATGAAGACGAACATTTTAAGAACCATACCTGACTCATAACAGGATCTGTGAGGATGTTCTGAATTTCTGGATCCTGCATTGCCTTGGCCTGCAAATCGGAACCCACAACCATATCTCAAGTTGGCTTCAATCAAAGAGACGCAACAACCAACGAGAGTTCAAAGTGATCATACCTGTCTCTCCTTCAGTTCATCAGCGCTAAAATCCCCACGACTTGCCTTGTTAATTTGTTCTACACATCTGCAGAAAAACATAAATAAAAAATCTTTGAAGAAGTGACCCTCTTATTATTATCATTATTATTTCGTTTCTGAAAAGAATGCACGCTCGAGCTTCTTTTCATTTCTGAACCTAAATTAAATGAACCATCTACTTCTACATCTGAAAATATTTTGCAAGCAAATAATTTTACATGAGAAAATTAATTTCCTTCTTATTTTCCGGTGTTTGGTTGATTTTTTTTATTATTATTATAACTTATCACATGAGAAAATTAATTTCCATCTTATTTTCCGGTGTTTGGTTGATTTTTTTTATTTATTATAACTTATCAATTCTTAGAAAATACTTATAGAAGCATGCATACATATACCGATACACTCATTTTATACAAGCTTAGATATAGATCGTTATATAGACAAGTACAATTACTGAAAAATATATATAGGCAAATATATACTCGAGTCTGCAAAAGAATATGTAAACGATACTTATATATGTGCACTTACATATACGTATATAGATTTGGATGTGTGCACATATATTTTTATATTTATATGTACGACTATCATTTGAGCATGAGTTGCACATATGCATTTTGTAAGCTACTTTGTCTTTCCTAAGAAATTGTGTAAAATATTTTACAATCAAAAGAAAATATTTTACATCAAAACTAAAGAAGCACAAACTGTGAAAATTGTGTTCAGGTCATCTTACCTCCTTACACCATCCAGTAATTCCTGGTTGTGAGGGTCGTGTTTCAATCCTTCCCGGTAAGTTTCCAAAGCTTTATCATACTCTTTCATGAAGAACTGAACGGCACCTTTTCTAGTATATCCCTTGGCAAAGGTAGGATCAAGCTCAATGCATTTCTCTGCATCTTTTAGTCCCTCGGGCAACGCCCCCAGTTTTGTGTAGCAAGCAGCCCTGTTACTATATGCCTGGAAAAGCAACAAAAAGTAAGGCATTTTAACAGTTGAATTGGTGTAAGAATTTCATCTAAGAAGCAACTTTGAATATACAATGAGTACTTAAAATCTGAAAAAGTAAGTCAACTACCTTTGGATCATTGGGGTTCCTCCTCAAGGATTCTGTGTAGTGCCTCACAGCTTCTGGATAATTTTGCTCTTTGAAACACTGATTACCTATGTATAATATATAAACAGTGTCAAACACCATACAAATAAGCCATTTGGGGTTAATGGAGGAAGGGCCAAGAGAAAAGAGAACCTAAATCATAAAAGTGTACCTTTCTCACGCTCCTCATCAGCTAATGTTGGATCGAAATACTCTTGTTGCTCCAAGTCTTTCTTTGCTTTCTCAGCATCATTGCGCCTCTTCAATGTGTCTGGGTTCCGATGCTCCGTAAGAGCTTTCTGAAAACACTCAATAGCAGGATCATAGTCCTTTGAGCACTTTGCCATCTTCACCAAGGCAGTTCCTTTCCTTGTCAAGGCCCTTCCAATCATCTTATAGTCTGACCTAAGCTCTCTTCCCCTCTCAACAGCCTTGTCACAGTCTTTGATGCATTCATCATACTGAAAAGAATGATACACCGATTAGATAAAGGCTAACTGGGTGAACATAGATAGACACCACAAATTGGGAGCAAATGATTGTCAAGTTGTGAACATATATTGAACTATGCATTTAAGTATATATTAAAATTTCAAATGAAATGAATGCATCGACAAATAATTCTTTGGAAATTAACAGTCATATCATGACATTTGGTAGAGCCTATCGACCTATCCATGCACTGGATCACCTAATAAGATTGGACAGAGACACAGATATGGGACATGGATACGCCGCCAACAAGTTAAATTCTAAAAAAGTTGGACACGGACATGGATAAATTTTCATCTATATATCTATTGAATAAGACAATTAAAGAATCTTAATTAATTTATAATTTCTATACTAAAGTTACATAAGTTGAATATGAAGCTATTCGACTATCAAAAAGAATATATTATATTACATATGATAGACCCTATCTTATCCTTATAGTTACATTTTTTTTAATTACATACTGTGACATGTTTAATGTCAATTTATCAAATTTTTTTTAAAGAAAAATGGGTGGGATAATATGATGTATGTTCGAGTCTTCGACAATCATGTGATTGTTTTATATAAGATGAAGAGTGTGAGATGTGTTGGTTGAGTGTCCGGAATGTGTTAATTAAGTGTCTAATATGTGTCAGCCAAATGTCCAAAATAATAAAAATTATTTTTAAATTATAAACATGGCCATGAAGTGTTAGATACTAGTCTAGGAGTTTCTATGAAGTGTTGGTGTCCAACACAGACACGGCACCTTCTTAGAAGCGTCCGTACTACTTGGTGGACCACCAACCGCAATGCCATTGATCGGAAGCATGCTTTTTATGGCAGGTCATCCAACTAGACGCAACTTTTGTACTAAAGATTAAGTGACGATCTGTGTTGTCGTCGATGTCTATTTGTATTTTGAAAACAATACTCGTGATTCTGTTGTGCAAATTCATGGTTATATAAAACCGCAATGAAACCCTAGGAATTGCAATATACCTTCATCAGTCTGATGAACTTGCCTCAAGCAACATGAGTACATGTTACTGTAGGATAAAGAATATGAGTACATCTACCATGAGATGCCACCACAAAGGATTTATCACAAGGTTACTTAATGAAACTTAGTTCAGGGTTGTATGATGTTCATAACCAACAATCAAGCTGTGACAACTGTGACCTCGTGAGGCACAGGAATTTGGGTTTATCGAGGCATGGAGGCTAAATAGGAGCTAGTTTTTCTTTTTCTTTTTTCATAAATAGGAGCTAGTTAAAGTGTGGTAAATAAATGGATGAGGGCGCCAAAAAAATAGCTGTGGCACATCCTAAGGCTCTACCTAACCTCAACAAAGACTTCAGGATTAGGGATATTTCAGTTGTTGAAATGTGAAAACAGTTACAAATTAAGACTGCGCCACCATAAAGGACATGTGGGTGGTAAAGAATAGTGCCATCGTCCATATGCTGCTCCTGTCCTTTCTGACCTAATCTTCTCCCGTCCTCATTATCTCAAAATTCTCCTACCATTAAGTCCATATCATTTTTCTACAAAATACCAGATCTACACCCTTTCCATGCTTGTGACATGAATACATTTCTTAGTTCTTACTCACATAACAGCCTCTATTTGGGTGCAGGTTTTCCCAACTCTCTCTCTCTTGGTAAACAATGTACTCATCCAATTCAAATATCAGCTCCAATTTGCTCAACTGATTCTTCAACATAGAACAAAATTCATCACCCTGAATTCAAAACCTAGCTGTCTTACCTAAATCAATCATCTAACTCTTCTATCAGTTACAAATTTAATTTTTGGGGCATTTTGTCTTCCCTCAACTCATAGTAGTGGCATCAGCAAACACACATATCACTTATACCAGTCAACTATCAGATAAAAAACACCAGCCCTTATGAACATGAAAAACAAATTGAAATACAAGATGATAAAAAGATGATATAGTTGCAGAGTTAGGTAATATTCAACTATAAACACTATCGAACCAACCCCTAATACCAGTGCAAGCATATCAAATCAAATCAAAGTACAACCACAGCATAAGAAATCAAAAGAACCGAAAATAAAAGTAAAAGCAGAGCATATTCATTAATATACCTTCCCCATCTCCAAGTACACAGCTGCCCTGTTTGTGAGAAAAGAAATATCCTCGTCGTCCAATTCAATCGCCTTCGTATAGTGCAGAATCGCATTCTCGAAGTCCTTCTTCTTGTAAGCGGCATTTCCCAACTCCTTCTCCTTCTGCGCCTGCGCTTTACTCTCTCTTGCTTCTCTCTCTTCCTCAGATATTTCCATTGGCTCTGGCTGATGCTTCGGCTTCCCCGTCGCCGTCGCCGGCTCCGCCTCAGCCTGTCTCTTCCTCTCCGGCGGCGAGGACGGCTCACCCTGAGCCTCCATCTCCTCGGATGTCGGGGATCGAATCATCACATTAAGCAACACACTCAGCGCTTGCATAACCCTCTGATCCTTCAAATAGAGATTCAAATTGCTAGGATTTCTCTGAATCTCCTGCATCATCTTCACGAAATCAGGCTGTTGCAGGTAAGCCCTAGTCGTCGGATCGGAAGTGAGTTTCGTCCACATCTCCGGCCCCGAAAAGGTATCGCCAAAAGGAGAAGAAGAAGATGCCGGACCTCGGGATCTGGCGGCGGAGGATTGGGCGTCCGCGAGGCCGGACTTGAGGGCTTCATTGTTGGGGTCGATTTCGAGACCCTTCTTGTAAGCCGAGACGGCATCGTCATAGTGGTGGAGACCTAGGTGTGCAGCTCCGAGTCGTGAGTAGGCCTTGGACCAGTCGGGCTTGAGCTCGACGGTCTTCTCGGCGTCGGACAAGGCGTCGGCATACTGATTGAGGGAGGCGTACGCGGCAGATCGATTGGAGTAGAGGACGTGGTTGGTCGGGGACAGGTTGATCGCCTCCGTGAAGTGGCGGATGGCCTCTGAGAAGTTTCCGGCGGCAAAGGCCGCGTTGCCTTCGGCCTTTGCTGCGTCCGCCATATCTATTGTCACTGTGATTCAACCCTCTTTCTCTCTCTAGATAGTAGTGTGTTAGGTCACATTGGAGACGACATGTTTCTGGAATGTTCCAGGGATGTTTGGCTTTCGGGTTAAGATGGGAGGAGTTGTTTGGCCACGAGAATAGAAAGACTCTGACAGGGGATAGGTTTCCATTTTTTTTGCAGACTCCAATTTTGTTACACTTAATTAAATGTCAAGTGTGTTTGTAGTCCAAATTTACTACACTTTCAATTTTGTTACCTTTTGTGTTTTCTAAGGAGTGAAAACAATTTAAGTTAGCCCATTTGATTATTTGAGAGATGAATGATTATCAATCAGGTTTGTAAATGTCCAATAAAATTATATTTCTTTATAAATTTAATTAATTCCAATAAAAGGGAAAAAAATTGAAAGGCAATAAAAAAAAAAAAAAAAAAAAAAGTTAAAACATAAAATGGCCTTTTATATGCATCAAAAAGTTGTTACATTATATAAAAGTTGAGTAGATCACTTCTTTATCACATATGAGATGGTTGTGAATTATTATCCTTGAGAATTGGTATTAATACTTTCGTTTGTTTAGATGTAAAATATTTTTTATAAAATATTTTTTTTTTCTAAGATTTCGTTGTCGTAAAATATTTAGGAAGAAACAAAATATTAAAATTTAACAAAAATAATTTATTGATTAATTTTTAGTAAGTTATTTAATAAGCTCCGCCTGATGAACTCGACCTCAATTTCAATGTAGACCTTTGTCAAACACCGACAAAGTAAAAATAAAATAATATTTTACCTAAAAATAAGAATATTTTACGTCGAAACAAATGGATTCTTAAAGTTCAAGTATTTTATTTGAGTGATTATTTGAGTTTTGTGGTAAATGGAAAAGTGAAAAGCATCCCAATAAGTTTTTCAAATTGACTTATTTAGGTCTTGTTTGACATACATTTTGTTTCTGTTGTTTTTATTTTTTGATTACTACAGTGTTGATTTTGGCAATAAAAACATGTTTGGTGCAACCTTAATTATTTTACACAGTATTAAAACACTTCGTGAACAGTGACCCAAAACTAAAACACTAAAAAGTTATTTTTTCCTATTTTAACAATTGTTTATGGCCCAAAATCATATTTTGCATATTACTGTTTTTGACATTTTCACAATAAAGCATTTTTCCCAAACGTGTTTCTAATTTTTTTTCAAAATACTCCTATAGCAAAAACATTATTTCTATTTTAACCAAAAACAAAATGCATGCCAAACAGGCCTTTATTCTTTGGTATATGTGTAAATTTTGAAATGATCTAATTTTTTTTAAGCAAATGAATGATTTTAAAGTTGATGCGATACAAATTTTAGCTCAACACCATGAATTTGAGGAGGAGTTGTCAAGACCTATTGTTAGAGTCTCCACTGAAAGAGCTCTAAATTGAAAAGGCTTGCGATGGGCGGCACCACCGTGAGATTGTGCATATTGTGTTTCAACATGAAACCAGGGATGATCTTGTGATTCACGATCGTGGAGGTCAACTTATATTACATATTTATAGTTCTATCTTGGAAGAAGATTAATAAGGGTTATTGCATGTCACTTGGGAGAGTCATTATGCTAAAAGATATCAATCAATAACTGCTCGATATTTTAATCTCAGGCTCTATTTATTTAGATGTAAAATATTTTAAAAAAAATATACATATATTTTTTGATGTTTGGTTGTTGTAAAATATTTACGAAAAAAAAAATTCAAATTTAACAAAAATAATTTATTCATCAATTTTTGACAAGTTATTTTACATATCCCGCCTAATGGACTCGATCTCAATCTCGACGTAGACCTTTGCCAAATATCGATAAAGTAAAAATAAAAAAATATTTTACCTAGAAAAAAAAATATTTTATATCAAAACAAATAGAGTTTCAATTTCAATTCAATTTGCTTATAGGAGGTGTAATATTGTAGCTCACTCTTTGAGTTAACATTCATTATATCGCAAATGTTCTTATGCATTTGTTGGCGATAGTGATCGATTGTATGCTCTTAATATCATCAATAATATTTTTTTCTTTATCTGGAAAAAAAATATATAAAAAGTTGTATTTATTGTTATTGTGGTATTTCATTTTTATTTTTTTATTTTTTCCCAAATCATACCATGTAACTTAAGTATTACTTAATTTGAGAGGACTTGAACCCTTTTACTTCCAATTTTAAACCGCAGAGGATATTTCTTTCATACTTTGACCATTGCACCCAAAATCTCCAGAGTTTTTACTGACCTTTCCATATACAGATGCAGACTAAAAGTAGTACTTTAGATGAGTTGAACTGTAATTTTTACCATAATAAACCATTAGAGTAACTTTTTACTACTTAGAGTAACTTTTTACTACCTACTTAGAGTATCGGATTCTGTGTAAAATCATGAGCTTCACCAACATCAAAGTCACAATCAGAGCCGTCTATTTCTTGACTTAAATTGTAACTTAACACCCACATCATCAACTCATCAAAACCGCTTTCTTTTTGTGGGCCACCAGTGTTTGCCCCACTTCTTTACACCCGCGCGTGGGCATAACGTCCTATTGTTTTAGGAATAATACAGTTTAGGAGTAGCATAAAACTCATGTATTTAAATGATTTCACAAGTAACGTAACCCAAAGTCCAATGACCAAAATGCCCTTGGCACAACTCTATTCAATAAAATATTGACTTCTGGACAACTTTGGTGTCGTGCAATAAATAACTTTTATGCCATGTGTAATATACAAAAGAAACAAAAAATAAATAAATAAATTTAATGCACCAGACTCTCGTTATAATGGAATCATAAGATATATATGAAACCTTACTTCTACACGGAGAGATAATATTTTTTATTTTTATTTGAAACACAATGAAGCAACCCATATGGAAATTATTTCTTGGTCCCTATCAATCAAAAAAAAAAAAAAAATTTGTTTGGAAATAGTTTTGAGTTATGATTTTATCCGAAATATAAATATGTATTTTTTATAATTGTTCATTGCTATAGTATTTTTGTTATTAGACTGTAGAAATATTAATGTGGGTCTTTATGATTTCGGTCTCTCTTTCAAAAACAAACAACGTACTATTTATATAGTAACAAAAGTTAAGAAAGTTAATTTCTGCAAAAAAAAAAAAAAGGTTAAGAAAGTTACTAAACGTATTTCCATGTTTTGTTAAAAAAAAAAAAAAAAATTAGCTCTAAAAAGCTGATACATTTTTTTTAGGTGTTGCTTTTGGATTAGTTGGGACCATTTATACTCGACAATGTAATAATTTTTCCAATCAATATAGAGGGTAAAAATGTAATTTAAATATGTGACGAAATATAAGAAGGGCCGAGAAGGCAACAGAAAATAAAACCCTGTTATCAAGTAGTGCCAGATTCTGCTAAACAAAGAAAGATAGAGAGAGAAAATATAACCATTTTGGATCTAACTCTTCTTCGTCCCCGTTCCCCTTCTCTGCTTCAAGCCTCCAACCATGAGGATCAGAAAACATGCTAAGCTCACAGGCTCTTCTCTCATCCCTCAAGACCTCCTTCTTGAGACCCACGTGTGCCAACTGAACCAGTCACCGTGGGATGTTATACACTTCCCAACTGGTTCATCTTCAACACCTGAATACAAGGTCAGTCAATCCCTCAATCTCTCTCAGTTTTAATACAGCAAATATATATATACAAACAGATCTGCAAAAACCCTTTTTGTATGTATCCTACATTCCCTGCATTTTTTGTTCTGTGGTCTAGGGTTTTTGTGAACCCCATTATTAGGGTTTCTCAAAAACCCTAAATCCCACCATTTCCATCGTTCATCTACACTTGAATACTCGATTACTCTGATGGGTGGTCTTTATTTTTCTCTATTATTGACTGTATACGTTTGGTTTCGGGTTGGATGACCATTTATGCAGGTTGATAAAGACAGTAGCTTTACTGGAAATGGGAGCTTTGCAGACTCTATCGGAGCTGTGGAGAGGTAATCCGAAAACATTTTCTTCGATTAGGATCGTTAAATAGATTTGTTTGCTATTAATCTGATGCAGACGTTTTAGGGTTTCCATTATCGGTAGCCATTTAATTTTTTTCCAAATAGTTAACAATAGAGCTCTAATTGTTCAAAATTTGATCCGAACAACACTTCATCAATACCGTATAAATAGTCTGTTTATCATTTTTTTGAAATATATTCGTTGCAGCACTGCCTCAATGAAGATATCTCTGGAAGAAGAAAAGGAGACTAAGGAAGACGATGGTCCGAACCATAAGAGAGAGGACCATCTGGGTATTGAAAATAATGAGGCTATTTTGTGCAGTAAGAGTGATGGAAAGGGTTGGCAATGTTGGAGAGAAGCAAAAGAAGATCATTCACTTTGTGAACATCATTTTGCCCAGCTCAAGAATTACAACAATTTGGCTCATCCTGGCAAAAGATCTGGTAAGTCGTCGGAGAAAGATGTGGCAATCAGTCGCCGTCCGCGCACAAAGAAGGGTTCATCAGTATCTAATCGACATGAATTTTACTATTACTCCGGATTTGGACCACGTTGGGGCAAGAAAAGAGGTACGATAATTGAACCCAATGTTAGCAGTCACACCAAACTTACCGTAACCAATGTTAGCAGTGAGACCAAACTTGTAGTTGAACCTATCACTAAAGTCACAACAAAATCATCGGCACTTCAGATTGATGACGAAGAGTTTGATTATGTAGAGGAGGATGATTACGATGACGACCAGGATGAAAATAGTGAAACAAGGAAGAAAAGAGGCCGAAAACCTATTAAGGCTAGGTCATTGAAGTCTCTAATGTGAGGATGGATGATTAGAAATGTGTGTGATTATCGTAATTGTTTTAGTTTTTGTGTTAGTTAAAGTACTTTTAGGTTAGTATAATTTTTTGTTTTACATCTTGGAGTGTTTTGTTATGAGGGAGAATAGGTCTCTTGATAGAATATTTAACTATTTAACCTGTAATTCATGTAATCCTAGTTGTTGTGTTTTGTGAAAAGGGCAAACTTGTCATTGAAAATTTGTAATATATTTGAATTGCTTGTATTATCGTGGCCAATGGACCCATCATATTTAATTCGAAAAGTAAGTGTTCATGATAGTCTTAATAAGTTGACCAACGGTCCACGCTTACAAAATTCGTTACAGTTAATCCTTCAAAAACTTCTCACCCTCACCCTTCCACATCGTTTGTTACATTATTTAGACATGAGACTTGCTTTTACAAATGAGACTTATATATCTATATATATAGATACATATATTACAATTTAAGATTAATTTTTGGTTTCTAAAACCATCCAATTAAATATTTATATATTTACAAATTTTTTATCCTTCTCTAATCTACCAAATTTTATAAATTTTACCATGTTCTATAATCTTTCATGTATCTACAATACTCTATATTTTCTAATTATTTATAGGGTTAATTCCACAAAACTTCCACTACTTTCATTTTTTGACACCCTCAGCCTATTTTAGAAAACCACCAATACTATAAAATTTGAACACATTGTCCCAATTTTGTTATTGAATGTCGTTAAAGAAGCACGTGATTTAATGACTAAAGTACCCCTAATACAACTTGTGGGAAGCATTTGCTGTTAGGTAATTTTTTATATTCCGCAACTACCCCTAACCAAGTTAAATAAGCATCTACGATTTTCTTCCATATTTCATGTTTCTCAATTTATGGGAGGAAGGTTTTGAGGATAGTAACAAAGTCATACCTTTCGACATGTTGTCTAACAAAGTCGAAGACAAGCACCTAGAATAGGCAACTCCTTAAGATTCTTCACTTTCCCACAGATGAAACGTATAACAGTGTTTAAAGGAAAAACACACAAAAGATTGAATAAGGAAAAGTACAGAATCTCACATGTACAAATTCATTGTAACGACCCGCTCCACCACATGGTATAATATTGTACGCTTTGGGCCTGAGCCCGCACTGTTTTGCTCTTGGGCTTCACCCCAAAAGGCCTCATACCAATTGGAGATGACACACTTACATATAAGCACTTCACCTT
>JAOTQH010000057.1:2784563-2795605 GCA_025631255.1 Cornus kousa | reverse complement strand
TCTTTATTGTTTGTGTAGAACTTGCCTACACCATGGTCGTGAATGAAAAATGCGATGTTTATAGCTTCGGGGTTGTGACACTAGAAACACTCATGGGAAGGCATCCGGGAGAACTTCTCCAATCATTGGCATCAGCATCTACTCAAAATATAATGTTAGAGGATGTTTTAGATGCACGCCTCCAAGCTCCTGCACCTGGACTGGTTGGGCGGGATGTTGGTATGGCTGCTACATTGGCATTTGCTTGCTTACATTCTCAACCAAAGTCCCGGCCAACAATGCTACGCGTCTCTTGGGAATTTCTTGCTTCCAAATACTCACTAGCTAAACCTCTGTATAAAATGTCACTGTTGCAACTAATGAATCAGGATTCATATTTGATCAATTAATCAAGTAATCTTGGTATTAGTCAATACAAAATACCAAATAATAGGATTAGTTTCTTGCTTGTTGGAATTCTATTAGTCAAATGACTTGATGTATCTGTATTTCAGTAACTAATTAGAAATCAAGATTTTTATCTGTTCAATCAATCCATTGTAAAGTTGATGTGTTGTAAACATATAAATTAAATGCTTTCTTAATCGAGAAAATGGATGATAATTTAAATATAAGGAGACCTGTACCTTCCAAGGAGTGAAAACATAATGGTTAAAGGATCAAAACGTCTCGACTTGTCCAAAAGACCACCGTCTTCATCATTTTGCCGCGTTGTTACAGTATAATTTCATTGGTAAGGTCACTGGTATGCCCTTCAAATGAAAATGCACCATCCAATAAAATTTGTTCCACCTACTTATAAAATGTGCTGTCAACAAGTTGTTACAGTGTATGGTAAGGTCATCTAGTGAAGTGGCATGTCTGGGACACCCATTTATGTACTCATCAGAGTTGCTAATTGTCATGTTAGGTCATTTTGAACCCTACAACAAAATCTACAAGATAATTCAAAGGTATCTCAGTATGCATATTTTAAAATCTAGTCATTTCATCAACAATTATATATGTATCTCATACTTCTTTTGTAACTCTCTCTTACTTTCTTTATGCTCTGAGCATGGAGTCACCGGACCCACCTAGGGTTTCAAGAGACCTACAAAACCCCTTTCCATAACTCTACCAGCATGACACCGGACGAGCTACTGGTGGTGGAGGAATGGGAGTTTTCACTGATTGATCTAAGCAGGTCGAGCCGTGGAGTTTTCGCTCACTGCTGACAAAACCATCTCAAATGCTGCAAGGAGAAATGTACTACATGATAGAAGAGCTTTGAGATGCAGAGTCCAATATTGTCTATACAACTTAATGCTAAATTTGGTCTCTGAAAATGAGGCTCCATCTGTTGTCAACTTAACAGCAGTCTAAGACTAAGTGCAATCTTTTTGTGAACATTTTTTGTTCTCCACTACTAACAGTATGATAAGTCTACCTCCAACTGTGCAATGGTGACACAAGGTATGTGGAGGCGTGTGTGTATATAGATTTAAATCCATGAACACGCCCCCTCATTGTGGTCTTCTTTTTGATCCAACACGTATTTTTATGTTAACATCCATCTACTCCAAAAGTTAAAGCTGTTAGAGAGGGTGTAATTATTGCATAATAAAGAAAGAAAGAAAAAAAATACTCCCCTGCTCTAAAGCCCAGTATGTGCAGTATGGTAACTAAATTTAGTATTTTTTTGAACATACCGGCATTTTTTATTGCCCACCTACAAAGTGGCAAACAGAAATTGGTTGTGTTACTAACCACTTTAGCTCCTCAAATTTCAAATATTCCCAACCAGCCACTTAAATCAATTCATAACTGTAAATGAAAATTAGTGACTTCCTTCTTACACTTCTATAGATAGAGAGCTCTTAGATGAAGTCGACAATAATTGAAGAATTGTGAACTTACTAAGAATTCGTACAAATTATCTTCTTTCTTGGGAAAGAGGTGACGAGCTTCTCTTTTCTACACTACCATGCTAATAAGAAACATTCTTTTGAATAACATAAATAATTAAGAAAGAATAATAATTTCACAAACAATAATGAGTGTGTATTGTGTCCGACATTGTAAATAACAAGTAACATCAAGTCCATCCTAATTTTAATGCTGAAGCCTGAAGCTCAGAATGCATACCGGTAGATGGCGTCAGCTACTACATCTTTGTCGTTGCTGGCACCAATCACGTTAGCCGCAGCTTTTGCCTCCTTTGATCCATTACTGAGAGCAATGCCTAGAGAAGCCAACTTGAGCATCTCAACAACATTTTCCCCATCGCCAGCAGCCATTATCTAATAACCAACAGTCAGAACCGATAGAGAGTAAGATGGCCATATTTCCGTAAGGCATGAAAACTGAATTACAATAATTCAAACCCCACAGGATTAGATGTGTCATTATTCTTGACTTTTTGCCAACTAGGGCAGTCATAGATTCATAGTTTTCTTCTACAAACATCATTAAAGATTATAACCCTGATCTTGTGGTTTGAAGGTACCTGTCCTAGGCCTCACTATGTGAAAATGCATATTCAAGATTGAGAATGCCAAGCAATCAGTTTAGTGGACAGGACTGACAATAGAGACCTGTTATTTGGGTCATTTCCAGCAAATTGGTAACTGTCCAGTATATATTTGTAATAAAATAACCCAAACAATTAGATGGGTAGGGAATTTGTTGCCGCATACCTCCTTTGCAGTAACACCCAAATGATCAATTAGTATCCTTACTCCATTCCCTTTTGATGTTCCAGGGGGGACAATTTCAAGCATGTCTGGAACAGCTTGGACGACTGTGGCACGATCTCTTGTTGCTCCTGACCAGTACGGCGGCAGAGTAGTAGCCACTCCCTCAGCAGTGTCTAAGAAGATCAGCTTCTGCGAATTCGAACAAAATGTTTCACAATTTGAAAACGATAATCATAAATTAGTATATTGATTTAGTTTACTTGATGACCGGGAGGAGTCATCTGCTAGGACTAACAAATGACATTTTTTAAATGTTTCCCTCCAGCTTATATTTATGCCTATATATTCATATATACATGCAAAATACAAGGGGAAAACTATAACAGAGCCTACCAGTCACCAGTTAATCATAAGAACACAACTACTACAAAGAACTTGCACTGCAGTAGGTTATGCTTATAAACATAAATCCAAGTGTTAAGAGAGATCCATTGTTGGCAGATTCTTTTAAATAAAAGTTGAATTACGTTAAGAGGGATGAGGTGCTCGTCCATGGTTCATCATTGAAGATTGAAGACACAGCCAAATTTGTTTCTACTCTGTAAGTTTGTTAGAATGTAACTCAAGGCTCTGATAGAGAGTCATGCCAAGTCCGTGATCTAGACTTAGACGGGGATTAAATAGGTCTTGTTGGTTGACTAAATAAGTTTAACTACTTTTTGAATTTAAACGAAATAAACAGAAACTTTCAATTCAAATTATGACTAAAAACTAACATGTTACTTAATCCATCATCCAATCATGCAATAAACAGGTAAAGCAATTATTAATGAACTGTAGAAAACCCAACCGGAAAAAATCACGGAACTTAATCGAAGCAAACCAAATCCACTACGAGAAAGAAGTAGTACAACCTAGGTTAACAATTTCCCAAAACCCTAAAAAAAAAACCTAGTTACCTCTTGACACAGATAAATCCACCAAACTCTCCCCGAGTCTCCAGGCATACAATCCACTAGTCAACAAACTTCATTCCTCACGAATCTGCTTCTCGCACTAGTGATTTAGTCTCAGCCAGTAGTCGTCCGAATCAATCTCTGTTAAATGGATTGACATTGGTGTTGAACTCCGCAGCAATGATGTCAGACACTCTAAGAACACACTCACTTCTAATGCAAGAATGATGAATGTAAAGAAAAATGGACGCACTCTAGAACTTACAAATATACTCTGTATGTGTCGTAAGTTGTATTCTAGTTATATGTAATCTGTCCTAGAGTTATATATATATAGGCAAATTAGAAGTATAGAGAATAGGTTTTTCAGTATCTTAAATTGAAAAGGAAACTGAAGTTCCAAACTGCTCAATCGATTGAGGAACCAGTCGATCGATTGACACAACTCCATTGGCCCTTGATTGATCAAAGTCTACTACATTTTTATACTTAGAAAGTTCTAGAAAGGAAGTTTCTAGAAACACTTTATGCATATCAAAAGGGATTTTGAGAATCAAACAAAATTAAACCAAGTGAATTAGAAAAGCTAATGAATGAATGCATGAACCCTAATTTGCCAAGTGCATGCAAGCGTCAAACTACCTTTTTACCCTTGGTGTAGAAGGTTACGCATTTATCCTTGAATGTAGCTTCAATTTCATCATCAAACATGAGCAAGATGTAACAAGTAACACTACCTTCTGAATTTTCTAATTTAAACTAGAAACTAAAAACAAAAGTCACAGGACTCTTAATTTTGATCTACGAAAATTTTCAACCCAAGTCCTACAACCTAACAAGCATGATTCTTCAAGTTATATTGAGCACACTTTAGGAAAGGTAAGTGACCCCAAGACTATAGGGTTTAGGTTGGAAAATGAAGTTTTCGATGGCCAAATTAATCCCTGATTGAATTTATATTTGGATGGACACACTTTGAGATTAATTAGGAAGTTTGGCATGGAAAGTTTATGTGGATTGTAGAGATCAATGTCTCACAGAAAAGAAGCCTTATCTGGAGGAGGCTGGATTTTAGACATTGGAGCAAACAAGTCAAATTAGACAGGTCAGAGGGTGTTGGAACTCTTCTTGTCACAAAAGAGATAGTAGGCCCAGAAAAAGTGACTCATCTTTAAGTATAACCATTGCAACAAAATAATCTCTGATGTAATATCAGCAAGAATCCTGTACTCGGCTTCTGCACTAGAGCGAGTATGGTCTCTTTCTCACTCTTCCAAGATAGTTGAGAGTCACCAACGAAAAGGCAAAAGCCAGTAGTAGCGCAACGATCACTATTCAACTGACAGAGTTGATGGTTGACCAATCGAAGTGTCCAGTACCTACTCCATCAATTGAGATATAGGGTTGGCCAAACTTAGATCAAACTTTAAGATAGCATGATCAAGCCTCAAATAGAGTCAGTAGAATTTTTCTTTTATTCTGAACCAACCTCTGAAGCTTACCAACTAGTACTTAACCCTCTTAATTACAGTAATTGATTGCATGATCATCAGATTATTTCGTTGATTGATTATGCTGCTATGCAAATGAACTTTCAATTGGGCATATTCAATAATAAAGTATCTATCTAATCATCCACTTGACTGTCTGTGATTCCATACGCCTATCCTCCTGGGATTTTTCACCAGTATGGCCTCTCATAAGGATTTCAATCATAATTAGACGATTATTAATAATTGGAGACACAGTAAACGTGGCTTCTCGGTCACATCAAGAATATGAGAAAGTAGTCCAATTCAAATGTTACACGATAGAAACTGTGCGCGAGCACTTTTGGGCAGTGTTATGGTAAAAAACAAGAACTCTGCAGCTTTGCAGTATGAAAATTTTGTGCTCGATTAACCCATGCTTCAAAATGCAGATGAAACTACACATCTGTCAAATTTAACAGCATACCTGGATGTCAACACCAGCCAAGAGGAGCTCGACTGAAGGAATGATCTCTGCCTGTCAACAAACTTTCATGTCAACCACACATATGAATATCCCCACTCCGGTAATAGCTGAAAGGATTATTACAAAGGAAAAAAATATAAGTGTCATCAAGTACCTTTGGCTCGTAATATACAGTATGAAGCAAGTCTACAAGAGGGTGATCAAATAATGTTAAGCAACGATCCTCACTGAACGCGATAAGTGGAACTTTATGCTCCAAAGAGTAGAGAAATGCCTGCAATTTAGACATCAGAAACATCTAAAACAGTTTTACCACAGAGAATAAGAAGACTATAACAAGCATAGACTATCCCGCATGACTTGCCAAGGAATTTGACTTTTGAAAATTAGTTAAAAACCACAGAGAACTGCATATTTAAGGCGCCAATGAAAAAGGAGAGGCTGCCAAGAAGTTTCTGGTACTTCAATAAAAAGCTGATAATTCTTTCTAACTAACCAATTAGAAGCACGTAAGTCACATAATCACAATCCATGACCGCTTAAGCAGTGGCAGTACCCTGTCACCTAAGACCAGGCCCAGTGGCACATTAGCTTACTATTACCCTCAAATAATAGGACCAACATAGATTGGCACAACTGAGTAGCAAGAGGCCAATGAATGCAATTGATGTATGGCATATTATTTTCCTACAGGTGAAGAAGCAGAAAACCACTAGCCCACAAAAAGAAAAAAATTCCTAAGTTGCCTTGTGTGTAATAACAAATTTGATTAAAAACTTATCAGTAACGCGCAGACATCTCTGGAATCCCAAAACAAAAGACATTACCTCCCTGCAGACATCTCGATCTAAATTCCTTCTGAAAATTTCCCTACCTTGTCTACCATAAACAAGCAACCCCTGAAATAAATTAGAGAACTAACAATAAGAGACAACAGATGGTACATGATTAGATCAGCTTGAGACTGAACCAAAATGACTACGGAAAAACATTTCAAGAATGCAAAAACTATAAATAGCAAGATCAGTGAGGACAAGAGGTAATCCAAGTAACGCATTTTCCACAGAAGGAACTATCCCTGGCGATGAAAAAAAAGATAACCTTCATGTTTCCTTGGGGTTCTCATGCAACGAAATTGCAGAGGTCCAGTCAATTTGTCGATCATGGAACTGATAGGTGTTTAAATTAATGTATATATTAGGTGATGGACACTGGAACTAGCATGTATTAACCATATGTGTTGTTTAAAATATTACTTTATCAACCTCCATATACTATAATTAAAATAGTATAATTTTTTTTTTTCCTAAATGAATTAAAATACTATAATTAACCAGGAAAAAAAATAAATTTAAGTACTATTATTTAAATGCTCTCAGTAGAAGGACTCAAGTAGTTATCCTTGCACAACACTGGAGATAAATGAAGTTGTATCACGAGATACAAGAATATTACGGAAGAGGCATCCAACCAGAAGTGTTGTAAGCATCTCATTATATGTTAAGGGGAACTCAACATAAGCACAGAACTTAAAAATACACCATCAAGTTATTCATCCAGAAAGGTCACACATTTGCTTTTAGAACCCTTACAAGAATATGCAGAAGTTACCCTCATATAAGGCATCCTGAAAGTGAATATAACAGAGGGAATATATAAAAACCTGTAAGAAAACCCCTGGGGAAAACTCTGAAATAATGCCATCAATCCCTGCTAAATCTACCATCTTCAAAGCACTTATGACTGCCGGACGAGTCTGTTCCCAGATATTAGTGATAATTAATATTTAGAATATGTGTCAAAATAACAACACTGTCCAACAGAAATGAAACAAACATAATAATTCGGTAAAAGAAAGCTAAATTATCATCTGTCCTTACTTTCCCAGTGGCTATCACCACTTTTACACCCCTTGACGAGGCCTCTCGTAAAGCTTTTGCAGTTGTTGAAGTAATTTGACTTTTGTTGTTCAGTAGTGTGCCTTGTATTTTAATAGCAAAATCATTATAAGCATATGAAAGAATCCAGAAAACATTTAAAAGCATTTTAAGACAATCTCACCATCCATATCACAGAAGATATAGCTGAATTTTGGTCTGTAAAATCGAAGACTGCCTTCTTTCTTCCTGTCTTTTAACAATTCACATGTAAGTTTCCCTCCACTATCTCACACGGTGACCATAGCTCAAATGGATAGAGAGAGTTTTCACCCAAGAGGAAGATCTATTGGACTACAAGTTTGTAACCTTGGAATTGATAAGAATAAAATTACCATCTGAATTATCCATTTGAATTTGAGGAATTCCATCAGCTTCAGCATCATATGCACTCCGAATTAATCCTTTCCCCTTCCAACCAAGAGTCCTCAAAAGAAGTTCCTCCTCCTCCTCCTCCATTTCTAATTCAGCCTCATCACTAATCTCATGATCAAATCCTATAAGATGCAACAGCCCACGAACCTGCGGGGGTTTAAAGCAATTACAATTATTATTTTGCATTAAACACTTTCTGACCAAAAAAGAATTTCTTATAAGCTGAAAAAAGTCAACAATCTACTTCTACTATCAGTTTTTTTCTTTTCTTTTAAAAAAATAATAAAAAATCCTGAATGTACTATCAGCTGTTTTCTTTCTTCCGTTCACTGGCAACTACTCTTCTAAAGCTATAAGCAAGAGATACGTAACACATCTACAGTACACATGCCTCAAGACACAAACAGAATGTAAGGGAGTGTAGCAGGTTGATTTTCATCCTAGCATGGACACACATAAACACGCGCAAGCACACCAAAAGGGGGGGAAAAGTCTCACCTTTGTATGAATATATGTTATATGGACCCAGGTACAATGAATCGGGCATGGGGTTGGGACTAGATTTAGGATATAGAAATATGAATTGAAATGTGTCCAGAAGTGCTACAACAAAAGATTTACAACATCTCTCCATGAGAGGAGTTGGAAACCTTCTCCACTATCAATTTTGAGCTTTTTCTCCATCATCACTTGTAAAGGATCAGCATGTGCAAATTTGAAAAAAAAAAAAAAAAAAAAAAAAAAAAATTATGTTGGAGATATCACATATCCATTACCCATCATGTGTCATATCGGCACAGGAACCTAGAAAGCGAAAAGAGAATTCATGTAACATAATCCTGAATACTTTCTTCAAAAGTGAGGGTGTCTGACACATATCAACTGCAATTATTCTTGTGATCTTAATGTGTTTTTTTCCCAGGAAGTAGAATATTTGAATCTCAAACAATTGAAATGTGATAATAAATGAAAGAAAAAGAAGAAGTACGTGGTGTCCACATCAAGACAATTTAAAGTATAAGAAACTAAACAACATGAGACTTAAGTATGCACTTGCATATACACACAGATGCGTGAACATGTAAGATACTAGTTAAAATATTGTTGAACCAACCAACAGTATACGGATCTCGTCAAGAAGAGTGTGCCCCCTTTCCTGTGCTTGTCTTGCAGCTGTCTCAACCGAAATTACAATGTCACCCAACATGAGCTGCAAAATGAAAGAGCATGTCAAGTTTGTTAGTCGAGACAGATCACAGAGGTGATGGATTGAGTTCTTACAATTGGAAGCTTCAGTCCAGGAATATGTTGGGACATGGAGAGCACATCAGTAGCATGGTCCTCATCCCTCCAGTCTTTATTAAGTTTGCAGATGAAATCATCATTGCAAAGAAGTACTGATAACTCGACATTTTCAAATCCACTAACATCATCTATAGCATTATCTCTTGTTTTATATACTGAATCTTGCAGATTTTGAAATGCAAACTTCATTGCCATTGGAACATTTAGACGGAGCATTTCTGCAACATCCTGAAACACGTATGGAAACTAACAAATAGATAAAGGGAAAAAGTAAAAGATTTAAATAATCGGCACTTCGATGGGATGACGAGGACATGTTCAGATGACACTCGGCTCTTTTTTTAATTTCTTCCTCTTTTTTTGAATTTGAATTGTTCCATGAGGCTATAGTGCTATACGCATAAGGGCATTGTCCTAGTAAGTTAGGATTCTTCCATGGACAAAAACTATTGACAATTTATTGGCAACTCCTCACTTCATAGGCTCGGTTAGCGTGCCACATGAACAAGCATAATACATTGCCAGTAAATTGAGGAAACATTTTTCATGTATTGGTAAAGAGTTTCCATTTTCCAATAAGGGTTTGGTATTTCTTTTCTTTCTTTATTTATTTATTTATTTTTAGTGTCAATTTTACACTGAAATGTTATGATTATAAGTGAGAAAGAACCAACCCACTCATGAACAACTCGTATTTGGCTCGCTGAGAATCTCATTCAAGCTTGTTCACCAGTTACATGAACTAAGCTTGAAAATATATTCTAAACTCAATTTCTTACTAAACCAAGATCGAGCAACACCAAAGCATTATTCATTTCAGCTCATGAAGCATACCTATTAGTGTCATGTAGTTTAGTGATCAGATCCTTTTATGAAACTAGCATAAAAAAAAAATACTATTATAATATGAAGTTACAATCACTGACTTATATCACATGTTAAATATGCTAAGACTATAATTCAAACCTCTTAAATGAAGCTTGTGATCAGCAAATTATAAATAAACCAAGCTTGAATACAAATTTTAAGTTTAATGAATTGAGTTTAAACAGCCAATACTGGGCTCAGATCAGTTCATTTGTATCCCTAACAACGAATGATTCATGGGTAAAACTGCATTGCCTTCAGTGATTAGCCCCTTTACTTGTTAACCTAGTATTCATTCAGCAAATCAATTACATTGTACAAATGTAGATCATTTCAGAACTTTTTTGTTATCCCTAAAACTTCTCCTAATTCCTTTTCAATTTGTTTGCAACTAAACTCATTTTGGCATTTCTTTATTCCAACTCTTAACTAAAATTTACAAAAAAATCACATTAGCGTAAGAGCTATAAATTCAATACTATAAACAAACACACACAAACACATATATATATATATACAGAGAAAGAGAGAAACCAGAATTTCAGGATCGTCAGGCAATTGCTCTTCGATACAAATCTTGACATCGAGTTCCAATTCCTTCTCTTTACTCTTCGCCGGCCGTTGCCGAACCTTCCGGTACCCTCTCTGCGACGCAAAAACCCTCACAAGCCCTCTCGAAGCCCTTCGATCCTGGAATTGCAAGGCACTGAACCTCCGACCAAATACCGTGGAATCCAAGAACGAAGACGAAACATATAATCGAGTCGAAGAAGGAGCGAGACTCGACTGCAAAGAAGAGAGATGAGATGAAATGGCGAAAGTGGCGGGGACGGCGCGCGTGATTAGACGCGCCGCCATGGCGTCGGCGGAGAAGGGTGGGTGGAGGAGGCGAAGAAGAGGAAAATGGTAAGACGATAAATCATTAAATTTGAGAGACCAAAAAGTGGTTTTGCATACTGAGAGCGACG
>JAOTQH010000057.1:2678036-2692889 GCA_025631255.1 Cornus kousa | reverse complement strand
TAACCCACAATAATCGTGTGTAAAAAAAAAAAAAAAAAAAACTGTTGCTAGCATGTTCTGTTTTATTTTCCTGATATGCGATAGTTTCCAGCCTGATTATTTGAGATACCTGCAATTTTTGCCCTAAAAATAGTTTATATATATTTTTATTGTTACTATATATATATATTTTTTTCTTTTTCACTTTCTGAGATCATGACTTGTCTGGCAGATAAAGCCACTTTCGGTCACATATGGCCTAGGCATGTCAGATCACGATAGTGAAGGACGTCTTGTGACGGTGGAGTTTGATAAGTATTATATAATAAATGGATATGTTCCTAATTCTGGGGATGGTCTTAAAAGACTGGTACTTTATCCTGTTTCTATCTCTATTCGACCTTTTTTTATTTTCTCCAGAGTAGATCATATTATCTCTTTCAGAGTATAATTTTTAAAAGGAATTTTTTTGGAATGATATGTTTGTCTTTGGTAATAGTCATACAGGGTTACACAGTGGGATCCGACTCTCAGCGATTACATGAAAGTAAGTCTACATTTACTGGTCTTTAATCTTTTATATTGCATCATCGAGCACATATTTTGATGCTGGATGGATAGGCCTGCTTTGATACAAATTTTGAATTAGAATGAAAGAAGGGATCGGAATTAGAAGATGAGATGAGACTAGATGAAAAGGGGGAGAAACAGATGAAGGGGATGAGGAAACAGAGTGAAGAGGTAGGCTAGACTGACTGAGGGGTAAAGAACAGCAAGAATAGGGGAAGAAGAAGAGAGGGAAGACCTCTGAGACTCACTAGTCTCAATGCATTCTCAACATTCAATCTCAATCCAAAACTGATTATATGAGTTGCATATATGCCCATCTATAGGCACCAAAACGTTCCTTAACAATGAAGGAAACTCAAAATATATAAGGGAAGTTACTAGCTAAGAAGATTACACAAAAATATCCCTGTCAAAATACAAAAATATCTCTGCAAAAACTTTAATGCATCAGCCATAGCATCTTTATCTAATTTCAGCCCTTGGGATAAACTCCTAGTCTAGTATAGGTTCGTAGGTCAGTCTATGTTCTGCATCATATTTATTCGTGTGTCATAGTTTCCCCCTCTTCCATATGTTTTCATTTTAAACCCATGCACTATAGTTTTTCGTCTCTGTTCTTTTTTCTTCTACACTTGACATACTGATTATTTTTCATTCACTTTGGATTTATTAGCTAACCTTCTCCAAGAAGAATGATCTCTGGAATAAAATCTTTGGTATGTTTCATTAGAAACTCAGGAGAATTTTTCGAAAATAATTTCCGTTTTTACTATTCACCATTCACTTTGACACGACAACAGGGTTGTATACCTTAAGAACGCATTTAATCTGATTATACTTTATCTAGTTTTTATGGTTCCAATCTTTACAGAAATGTTTTCCAATAAGAATTACAGAGACGCGGTGTGGGATGTGGGTGTGGATGGATCTTTCTTGTGGTTTCATTTTTCCTCCATCATATATCACTTCATCATAAAGTTAAAAGCAATAGTTGATGCATGATTTTTAATGGTCATGCCTTTGTGCTTATATCCTCTTCCTTCACATGCATGATACAGGAGCTAGAAAAGTCAAAGCCTGTCATTTTGACTGGAGACCTGAACTGTGCTCACGAAGAGATAGACATCCATAATCCTGCTGTAAGTAATCAAGATTCTATCATTGTAAATGCTTTCTCTGATTGTTCTCAACTTCTTAAACATCAATTTGGACCACAAGCATATCCCAGACAAGAAGTTGGCATCTGCTCTAAGTAGAGCTACTGAATAGCAAATGTCACTGCCTTGTGTTTCACTACCTTTGTGGAATTGCTGATTTCTGTGATTGGGATATGACTGAATTAGTTTGTTCACTTCATTTCATGGCAAATCCGTGGTTGATTAATGAGTTGTCTGATACGTTGGTGTTAACTTTGTTTTCTATTAAGAGCTAGTTTATGCTGTTATTGCCTTTTGACTTATTGGGTAAAGTGAACTTCAGTGATTCTACACGATTAGGTGGCAGTATATTAGGTGTTTGCAGGGTGGAATTCAGTGAGTCCAGAGCTTCCCAATTTCAACTGAGCCAGAATTATTTGCATTTGAAGTTTATATAATTTTGTTGGAATTAGATTGGAAGATTTTTTAATTTGGCTATATATATGCATTATACATATATATCAAACAGTAATTTTGCTGGTTTTGAGCCTAACAGCTGGGAGCCAAACTTGATGCAGCCCTTCGATGAGAAATTGGAATTATGCACTCTTCCCTTAGCTCAACAACTGATCATGAAGGGTAGCCAACCAACCTGCTAATAGAACAAGAAAAAAGGAAGAAAATAGCAAGAGAAAACAATAAGGGAAATGCCCAGAAATGGGGAACAATTGGTTCTTGTTAATCTTAGCCTACAGTAACATGTATAAAAGGATACCTCACCTAACTAATTCATTGTAAGCATAAATGAAACAAGATAAATATATTGCAGCATTGATGAACCATAATAGGCACCAAGCTACTCCCAGCTTAGTGCAAGGCATTTCTTGAGTTCTCGCTTTGTCCATAAACCTGCTGCTATAAATACCGCTGCATCAACATCCATACTCGAACAGATTAAGTGGATTTGGATGGGGAGTAGTTCATTTCTTGGTAAATAAGTTGCTTTTGTGATTTCCATATTTTTGGCATTTTTAACCTTTTCCCATCATTACATCATTTTTATTTGATCTATTCTGTTCATATCTGAATGAATTTCTTCCTGATTATCTTTCAAATTTTAATCTAATTCTGCGGTGTCATTAATAATAACTGATGGTAGTAGATTGCCGTGTAGAGAAGACCTATTATAAAATTTTTAAAGGGTATTGTTTAGGCATTATTTATCTGGGGTTCAAATGATTATCCATTCTGTGCATGCACTTGGATTTTGATAGTTTTTCTTTTTGTTAGTTTTCATTGTCATGCCCAATTGTTTTATAGGGAAATAGAAGAAGTGCTGGTTTTACAGATGAAGAAAGACGATCATTTGAGACAAACTTCTTATCTAGGGGTCTTGTGGATACCTTTAGGAAGCAGCATCCTGGTGTTGTTGGCTATACTTACTGGGGTTTCAGGCATGGTGGGCGCAAAAGTAATAAAGGTATTTCACAATCTACTTCTCTTAAAGTGACATTCTATTTTATCTATTGATTGATACTTATTAAATTATCAGAGTTTTTCAGGAAAGCCATTTTAGGTTGGTATGCAATGATATTCATCATTCTAGCCCATGTTATCGTCTTTGTTCTATACTAGAATTCTGTTTCTGTCTAGAAAATAGCATATGGACTTGTAATACTTGTGGTTCTCCATCGTGCACATAGGTCAGGATAATAGAATATGGAATGGCCCTTTTGGTACTTCAGATGATTTATTATGATACGCTAATTCTGCCTGAGTTGGAAGGACACTGTTTTATATTTCTGAAATATCATTTCTTAATATTGAGCCATTTTTCCCATGTCTACAGATTTAAATAACTTGAACAAGCGACTTTGTATTTTTGCATTTATTATGCTGATCCTAGTATTTTAAATGAATGTTTACATAAAACGATTGAATACTCTGCCATCCTTGTGAAATAGGAGAGATCGTGACTCCCAATGAAGCAGATGGGCTGTGAATCTGTGAATTCTGGTGTCTGGGTTCATCAACTGCCAGTTAGTTTTATATTCTATTTTCCATTCTTTAGGATGTAAAAGAGAAAAACAAAAAAGAATGATGATAGATGTTGTACAGGAAATGGTAACGCATGGAATTGACTGAGGTTTGATGTTACTGGGAATTAGGGGCAAAAAATTCCCCGTGGTGAAAAAAGAAAAAAAACCTGTTCTTTCTTCCCTTTTCCTTCCAATACATGAAGGGAGATTATGTTATGAGCTTGGGAGAGAACCTATGGCGAAGATAACAATGGTGTGTGAGGTTACCTAAAATATTGTATTCCTGAGGTGAGGTTCCAATATTCTATTTGCGGTGTTTGATTATTGTGGTGGTGACTCCCTTATCTTTTCTTGTGCAATATTTTCATTTACAAGGATGGGTTTTGTGCCCTATCCCATGCTTACTTTTATCATTTCTAACTGCTCTGCTTTAGGTATTGTTCTGTCAGCACAAACCACAAACTGCAAGCCCTTTGGGGTCTGGTTCATGCCATCTTATTTCTTCTTTGATCTTGAATGTGAAACAGGATGGCGGCTTGACTACTTCCTTGTCTCAGAATCCATTGCTGACAAGGTTCACGACTCGTACATTCTCCCAGATGTTACTGGAAGTGATCATTGTCCTATTGGCCTCATTCTTAAGCTCTAGCTTCATCAGCATCATTGGAGCTGATTCCTTGGGGCCCATTAAGACGTCTTTTGGGTATTCATCACAAAATCATGTGGCTAGTAACAATTTTGGTGGAGGTAATGGTCATAAATGCAAGATTCTGAAGTTGTCGGTCAGCATTGGCATGGTGTATGCCAAATTCATTTCTTGAAAATTGGAATCTTTCGTTCACAAAATTATGAAATGAAAACTCTAGGAGTGAATGGAAATTGATATTTTGAAATGTAGAAATTTTGTTGAAAATTTTCCGAGTTGGTTTCAATTTAAAACTGCTGATTCACAGTTTGTGCATCAATGAACACTACCAGTGGCTGTTTTGGTTAGATCCATTCAATTCCTTTTTATGTGGAAGCATTTGTATGTAGTATGATTTTTCTTTGTAAACCTTGTAGTAAATTGGTCTGCTTTTGTAATGCAATCTATTTGGTTTGGCTCAGCATGTAATATACAATTAGCTTATTTACTTTTACTAAATTAAATCATGTCTCAACTCTCAACTTGACTTTGATGAACTTTTCAATCAGCATAAATCAAGTGTCGACATTGTAATGAATGATACTTCCTAAACTGTTGCATCCTACTGCTGTGCTACTAGCTCTAGTGATTTTTGCTGCTTGGTTTAAGATTTTTTTAATTTTTTTACCAACTTCTTATCTTTGTCATTACTATGGAGCCAAGGCATTTATGTACAATCAGACTCAACTTTCATTTGTGTCCAATACATTTGATTGATCCCAAATCATCAAATTGGTAGTGAATCGGATCTGGATGGAAAAAGTGATTGGCAATAAATAGGTAGGTATGCAGTATTACTCAACAGCTTGAACTTTTAAGTAAATGAGCAAATGTTCACCCGTTACAATTGGTATCAGAATCAGATCCAATCTTTGATCCGATGCCATGTCAAGCGCTCAGCCTGAAAGGTGTCCAGGTAGGCAAGGTGGTCCAAACCACAATAAGAGCGTCCCACATCGGATCCGGATGAGAAAGTAATTGGGTATAAATGGGTAGGGATATGCTGTACTACTAGCTTGAACTTTTGAATATACAAGGTGTGACAACCCATTCTTCATCACTCACGAATGAGTAATACTCTCTAAATTACTTAGAAATACAACAAATTCTAGATGAATTGCCAGTTAAAATTCTTGAAAAGCAAGCAACATTCTGTCACGTTTTAACGAATCATTGCAGTTAAATGACATGCAACGTAAAACTCAGAACCAAAAGCAGCAGCCCTCAAAACAGCTGAAAATCTTCAATCAACGAATGAACGAACCTTATATGAGGAAAATCAAATTATGAGACGGTCAAAATGATCTCTGCAGCTACAAACATTATGTCCATCGTTGACTCGGGTAGTCAAAAATTGCATCTCTCAAGATGCAATTTTTTTCCTCGCATGGATGATGATGGATCACACCACCATTATCATTGTGGAGGCCAAGTGCACCACTATTGCTGAAAGATGCTCAACAGCAAAGGTTAATCTTGGACGGCGAACATCGGTATTTGAGACACGGAAATTCCGATGAGCATTCTGTATGTTTTGGGCCCTAAATAAAACTAGTAAAAGATAAAAATACTGACGATGCTCAACCAGCTAGTATATAAGCTACCATAATTATGTCTTCTCACTGACGGAAAGAGGAATTCAAAAGGCATTTTAGTCAATATCCATAGCCTTCTCCCTTCCATTGTTTCTGCTTGACCATAGCTTGATAGTCCGATCATGTGAAACAGTTGCAATGTACTGTCCATCTGCCACCAAATAACAACAATCACGATAGTGGACTGCTGAACTCAAATGGAGAAGCTTTGTACAGTAGTAACCAGAAGATAGTCTAGATAACCAATTTTTATTAACCAAAGTTGAGAAAACATTCATCAAATCTTGTGCCTTGACTGATACTGAAAGATTATGGCATTATTTTCCAAAAGGAATTTTTTTTATTCAATTTTGACGGGCACAAAATGAACTTACAAGCAAGGATATTGAATCATACACATTCTGGAAAACATAGTACAAGGATTAAGAATCCATATTATAACCACAATTTCCATTTCATCGCCCAAATCAAAATTCACATACAGAGTGCATACTAGCACCTAGATGCCAATATTTAATATCATTATTACTTTCGCTGTCGCTGCTGCTGCTGCTACTATTCATTCTGTTTCTTGACATGTTTCTGGCACAAAAGTCATATTTTCTGATTATTTAAATACTTCAATTTAGTGTTTTTTTCGACGAATACTTTAATTAGTGTTATTGTGTCCCCATGCCACATTTTCAAGCAGCATCACAGGCATCGAGAACTTGGCATCAGTACCACTCACCCATATAATATTGGGTCTAGTAATCCCATCTCAAATGTTTTTCTCAAACATTCTAAAGAGCATATAGCTCGATTTTAGTAGCAAAGCCCACCGCTGGCTAAGAAAAAAATGGATATGGGTAAGGAAGAAGGGAAGCAAGGTAATAGTGTAAAGTTCAGTTTTCACCAGAGGTGGAATTGGACGAAGATGGAGAGGAATTACTTCTTGAATAGAAACAAAATGTTCCTTTTTTTTTTTTTTTTGGTAGTAATTTTACAAATGATAAATAGGAATAATCCACAGTTTTCTTCTCACCTATGTCCTCGGTAAGAAAATGAAGCTTTCCCACTTCTTTCAATCAAAGTTTGAAAATATTTGCTTCTAAAGATTTTTCAAATAATTGCACATGTTTTCATAATTTTAAATGAAATCATGTTTTTAAATTACCTCAAGGCTTAAATCCCTAGATGTGAGAATTTTGTAACCTATCCCCTCAATGTTACAATATTTTTAACTTCTAACCTCACACATGAGCCCAACTCTTGGACGCAAGACTATATAATGTTCATGTATCCTAAAATGACACGCATAAACACACTCGCACACGACTCTCATTAGCATGAGCTGTCTTCAAGAACACAAAATTCATGGTATATTAATACGACAGTATGAATAAAAGTTTTTCTCATATAGTATCATTCCAATATTAAATATGAGATTGAAATATATATTGTAGATATTTCAAGTAACAGGAAGTTTTTATTGAAAACACAACACAGTTCTCAAAGTAGGAATATGTAGCAAGATAGATTGCAACAAATCAGGATACTCTAAAGATGACAACTATTTGGGTTTCAGAAACAATCCTAAAACTGAACATAGCAGGCCGCTATAAATTTATTAAGGTGTTGCTTCATAAGCATATAAAATGGCAAAACATGGTCATTTATATTTGAAACACATACACAAAGACATGCAAACACATATATCAGAATTTTATGACATACTTGGGTTCTTCAAAGTTAAAGAAAACTCACCTCCTACCACATCTAATGATGTAACTTTTGCTTCATGACCAGATAGCGTCTTGACAGGCTTAAAATCTCTGGATGACCATACCTGACATAAATAAACAAAGGACTTATGCCTAACATAAAATGATATATTCTAAAGATCCAATATCTAGGATACAGTCATGGTAGAAGAGAGAAATTGTTACCTTAGCAGACATATCATATGAAGCAGTTACCAGAAAATACCCATCTTGAGGCTCAAATTTGACTTGAGAAATAAGATTTGAGTGAGCAGGTATGGTGTACAAGGATTTCCTCTTCCTTAAATCCCAAATTCGACAAGTATTGTCTTCGCCACCAGTAGCCAAGCGACAGCCATTGGGAGAAAAACTAATACCAAGAACCTGAAAAAGAAACCACATATAACAGTATTTCAGAGGACAATTTCATTCCAAACCACCCAGGAATTTTTTTCAAAAAAATGATATTGTAACAAAGTTTGGAGTCCCACCGGCTTGACATGCCCTTCAAAGGCAAGAATACTTCTCCCAGACCGAAGATCCCATACTCCAGCAAGTGCATCCAATCCACAGGATGCTGCTAAAGATCCATCATGATGAAAGGATAACCCATATACACTTCTACTGTGACCTTCTTGGAGAAGCAACTCTACACTAGTATCGATAATCTCCAAGTCTTGTCAAAGCTGATAGTGCCAAAGTACTTCCCTGATGGATGGAAGGCAATACGAGCTATACGATCCAAATGCCCCTCAAACGTCTTTATGAGAGACCCATCTGTGTTCCATAACTTTGCAGTGCGATCAGCAGATGCAATTGCTATATAGTTGTCTGTAGGAGAAAATGCAACATCAGTTGCACGTTCTGTTTGTCCCTTTAAAGCAGAAACCCTTTTTACTTGAGGCATGCTCCATATTTTGGCAACTCCATTTAAAGCACTAACCCAAAAGAGAGAAAAATAAAAAAATAATAAAAAAAATAAAAAAGCAATGGAAATATAATTCCAGACAGTTAGTGCAATTAGTAACAAACTATTTTTAAACCATAATACCAGCAAATTCCTAACTCTCCTAAAACGGTGGAATTATACAATGTATAATAAGTAGTTCATTTTTGTCTACTCCTCCTGTGACTTCTATATTCATTATCTCCATGCAGTGCAAAAATAATAATAATAATTATGAAAAATAGTAATAATTATTCTTTCCACACACAAGTTATAACTTCTGCAATTCAGATGCCTCAAAAGGGAGATGAAGTTGTATTATCTCCTAAGACCTCAGACAAAGACAAGGCTTCTTAATTGTGAAACAGAAGTTATTTTAAAGAGCGGGACTTGTCAATATGCCCAATACCAGAAAAAACTAACTTAAATGCTTTGAAGAAGGCAATAAGGGAAACAAAGAAAAAAAAATGGGGAGAGGGGGGAAACAATATACCCTAATTACAACAAAGAGATTTTCATAGTCTGACCACATGGAAGGCATCTATAAACATAATTGCTCACACAAATAATGCATACTGAGGATAGAGAGAGAGAGAGAGAGAGAGAGTACCACGTGGCAAGCATCTTTCCATCATGTGAAAAGGAACATCCTGAAAGTGGCCGATCATCTCCAATTTCAGTGCAATCAAGGACCAAGCTTCCAGCCTGCTTTAAAGTCCAATCAATCTCTGCATCCACGTCTTCATCTGGATCATCCCTTTTCCTCCTAGCACGCTGTAGACGTAAAGCTGCCCTCACAATAGAATATTTAGCAATGTCCAATCGAGCTTCTAAAAGAGCTTTTGAGCCTTCAGTATAAAATGGATACTGAACCATTTCGTCATCAGCTCCTTCTGTTGTTGTTGCAGAAGCTGCAGCTTCCTCCTCTTCGTGAGCTTTCATGAGCGGGTCCAATTGCCCTTCAGCATCCAGCTTTGCCATAAGCATTCGCAAACGGTCCCGTCTTTCCATCTCCCTTTCTCCAAAAAGAGTTATGGGTTCGCCAAGCCTTCGGAGAAGAACCCGCACAGCCATGTCATTAGTAGGCACCGCAAGAGCAGCAGCACGTCTCTTCATCAGAAGTTCTTGCATGGCTTTCTCATGCTGCTCCTTGACCAGTCTGCTCTCTTCTGAAATCTCATATTCTGCGGCAGAATCAGCAGCAGTCCTATTAAGGACCGAGTCATCGCGGTCAGAATCTGAATCAGCACCCCCAGTCTCACCATTTTGTGGCGGGTGTGGCCTAAGGACAGGTGGACGGGCAGGGAGAGGTGCCAATGCTCGCGGAATTGGGGCAATAGGAGGCACAGTTGCAGGTGGGATTAGTGGTGGAATGACAGGTTGAACTGGTAGTGGTGGAATTGGATCAGTTGCAGAAACCACATTCTGCCCATTAGTCATTGCAACCACAGGCTCTTCAAGGGAGGTTGAGACAAAAATTTCCTCGTCTACCTCCATGATGCCTGAACATCGAATACTCAAACAATTATTTTTGTTCTTACAGGTGAATTGAGACTATTTATCTACTACTTTTCTTCTGCATACGGAATTTCTCATAAATGATGCTAATAAAATAAACCCTTAAAAATTACACATTAAGTCAAAAAATGTGAAGAATGTATTCAAAGCCAAACCACCAGAATACATTTGTATAACAAAGGGTTAATTAAACAATTATTAAATCAAAATTAAGGGAAGCGGAAAAGAATCAAAAGGCACACACTAAATTGGAAAGCAGAACTCTAATATAAAGATCTCAAGTCTCAAAAAAATGCCTAGGAACCTATCAATGTATGCCCTCCATACTGAAAGATCATCGTCACTGAAACCCAATGATGACAACTTTGAGCTCCAAATTCTTGCTGACATGGATTTTTCAAATCAATTCAACCCTATTCTTTAAACTAATGTTTGAAAAGTATACCTCCTTTAAAAAATGTTGACAACCAAATCCCAAATCCGAAAAGAAAAAAGAAATACTCAAAACTTAAAAATCAAATCAGAAACTTTGATTTTCCTACAATTCTCAGCCACCAGATGCAAGTTAGTGTTTTTATAAAATAAAATGAAAAATATGCAGAAGGGGTATATATCGACACATTGAACTCTTAACAAAAAACTAATAAAGCGGGAGAGACCACAAAGCTAAAAAACTGTCAGCAGTAGAAACCACAAAGGTAGCAAAAGCAAAAAAGTGAAAGCCAAATGAGTATATAACACCCATCAACAGAGTCTAATTCTCATTGCACGTTTTGAAGAAGAAGAAGAAGAAGAAAATTACAGTAAAAGAAAATCATTAACCTTGGTCTTAATGGTGTGTATAGAAGAGAGGATGTGAGTATATGTGTCCGTCTTGGTCGTATTTCAAACCGGAAGCGCAGCCGCCGCACAGTGGGAGCAGGATTATCGGCGGCCACCAGGTAGGACTCCACGTCAGACGGTGAAGCAGTTACAGTCGCGGATCGTATTAGTACACTGACGACATATACACCTCCGACCACGGTAGCCCTTCCACTTCGTTGCCAAACCTCTGCCTCTGCCTTGTATATCCTTACAAACTTCTACTCGATTGTAAAATAATTAAAGTTATAGAATAAGTATGAAAGAGAAATTGAATGCTCAGTGATACATAGGAATATATAGGATTCGTTGGTTGTTCAATTTCAAAACCTTAATTATTGATTGCCTTTGATTCATTAATTTTTTTTATTTTTTGTTTTCAATTATCTCCCAAGTTTAATCAAAGAGTAAAATGTGAACTTAAAAACGGTTACATGAATAAACTTTTCTTCAATTTTGTGAATAAAAAAAAGTCTGCTTGATTTATCAATCTAAAATAATTTTATGAGACCTAATTTTATGAGAACTGAAATTCAATTTTTTGTACAAAATTTTGCTTGATTCAATTTTTTAAAATTATTTTGAAAACTCCATTATATAAAAAGACGTATTTTTACATAAAAGTTTTTGTTTAAGAATTGTTCTCTCATTGACAAACTACCAAGAAGGCCCAACCTTCCCTTCAGTTAAATTCAGACTGAATCCAAATTTAAAGCAGGATCAGTCTTTAATCTTTTTAATCAACTAGGTTGGGCACCAAGTTTTTAATTCCGGTTCGGCCCCGGCCTGGCCCAACCGATAGGTGCGGTGAAACAAACAAGATATAATTATATGTACAAATACAGTGATGGCCAGAATGTCTATTTTGTAATGACATTCATTATATATATATATATAACCTGATGCAGCCTTACATTAACAATTGTCCCACACAACAAATCTCAATTACTAATGTTAACAACCAAAAAGACAAAAATGAAAACAATATACAACTATTTGTACCCATAACTAATCAAAAAATAAATGCATGATGCATCCATCTAAATACATCTGTACTTCACCTACCAAAGAAAATCATCAAAATATCGACACCACCGTATGCTAGAGAAAGAAGAACAAACATACTATCTGACATAATATATCCTCCCCCAATGTCACGAGTGTTCAAAATCTCAGAGAAGAAAAACTGCAAAACCGAAATACAGTACCATAACTTGGCGCCATTACGCGCCATTCTTTCTGATACACAACACAATTTAATATAGAATCAAATTGACAACATACTATTTACTTCAGATTCGAAAAAACTGGTCTCTCTCATGTCCCATGGATTTCCTGCTTTTGCATGATCCACTATGGCTGACTGGTCGGTCACACTGATACATCAAGTCCACTGCTTTGAAGCTGGTCTTTTATCTGAAAAAGGTCGTTCATAAACAAAATTTGCCCTTTTCCTCACCTTCCCATTCCTCCACTCACGACGACTCTGATGCTCATCGCCATGAAACCTCAAGGTTTTGTATCTTGACATGTACCTAACACTGCCTTCACTCATTCCGTTGTTGACATCCTGTGTTCCCCAAACTCTATCGGTACTGTCTTTCAAATTCTGAGACTCATTATTATTGTTCTCCCATTGATTCAAACTCCGGGAATTGTTCCAACCATCTCCCCATCCACTGTCCTTCGTGGCTTCTTCATCCTGGTTCCCAGACCATAAGTTATCACAAACATCTCCCCAGCCATTCTCTCTCACAGCGCCAGTGCCAACATCGTGAGTACAATTAAGCGCCAACAGATTTTTATTATTATCCGAAGATGAGTTAGTGGCCTTCTTTACGTCGTCCTCTTCTTCTCCCCAGCCAGTGCAAGAAAATGATTGATTCGAAAGGAGTTGTTTACCAAAAATCACAACCTTCTCATCTTTTTCTTCCCCATCAGGAATGACATATTCGCGTTCCAAATCCAATAGCAGCTCGGGATCAATGTTGGAATTCCAATCTATTTCATCAATATATATATTTGGATCAGGCAGTGATATGTCACAGGGAAGGCCATTTATTTCTGCCCAGAACCGGTTCTTGGCATTGTAGAATGCCTCTTCCCCTGCAGAATCGTTCCATTTCACCACATTGTCATAAAGGTACATAAACTTCTTGGTTTCCAACAGCTTACGCCATGGAACTGAACCAACTGAAGTGCAGAATTTCTTCTCCCATGAAGGCACAGTTGGCTGCCAACTACCTGGAGAAAAGAAGTAAAATGTAAGTTTTCAACTACACAGGCAGACCAACCATATATACTAAAACCAGATATAAACAACAGGAAACAAAATGTGCTAAAAAAGAAAACCAAAACATAGTTCCCAAATAGGGAAAGAAATAGACAAATGATCTGAGAAACAGATATAGGAAACAAGCCAGAAATTTCAATTAATGCCCAAAAAAACACGGTGGATATTCATCAGAAACGCTGATGGAAAACGACAATCTCTCTTCCTTTACCTTTTACGTGTCAATAAAATATGACAAAAAGAAATGAATAGAAGGCACACATGAAACAAATCCTAAAGTTTTAAGAAAGGTGTTCGAAAACGACAACAATAGTGAATGATAACGGCACTCAAACAGACGTACACCAATTCCTGATTTACACATCATTCTTCTGCCACATTCATCATTTATTTTTGGACATTCCTAGTTTCTTTCTAATTAATTCTAAAGTACTTCACATGCAACAATATTTCGAGTGTTTTTCAAGTTCATTACTCATATTTGTCCCATAATTGAGATACAAGGAAAAATATACACTACCCTACCCCGGGGGTAGGGGTTACTAAATAACCCCAGCCAATCTGAACAACCCATTTACCTTGATAATAGGAAATGGGGTGTTTTGATTGGCTGAGGGAAATTAATAACCACTACCCGGGTACCCTATAGCTTCTCGAGATACAGAACCACATATACTGTAAAACATTTCAGCCAGGAGCTTCCTAGTATGCATACAAGTGTTAATAACACTGCAGCACAGTTCTAAAAACACACATAAATGCCAAACAATAAAAATTCAACATCAATTTCCCAATTCTCACATATTAAATCAACCACAATGCAACATGAAAAAAGAAAATTCAGAAACTCACTTCCCTTCACTGAAAACCTCCCAAAAACCACGATCAGGAAGAAGTAAGGAAGTTAATGAATTATATTAGAACTGATATGCATGTAAGCAAAGAAGCTCTGCCAGTGCTTAAAAAACCCATAAAGTGTAACAGATAAACCACATTTAAACAGAAAAAAACGAAACATAAAACATTTATACCAACAAGAAAAAATCCTAGTGAACCCCAAAAAATATTGGGTAAAAAGAAAAGCAATCTTCATAATCAACACTTTACTCTCTAAAGAAAAGCATTCTCAGCAGCAAAATTACATTTAAACAAAATATTAAACCTTTAAAACCTAAACCTCAAAAAACTCCCAACATAGGTATAAGATAATTATCATCATTCACAAATCCTTGTCAAAATCATAAAAAACTCAAACTTTCGTCTACCAAAAATACACTGTAAATAAACCATATTCAAGAGAATTTAATGGAGCAAAATCATATAACATAAAATACAAATAAATGAATAAATAAAAGCTACAATAATAGAACAACAAGAAACAGAAAGTAAACATACCCAGAGGTGGCTTTTTGTTCTGAGATCTTGTTTTTGCAGATTCTTGGCAATAATTATCACCCCTTTTCCTTCTCCAATTATCCATCATCAAAAC
>JAOTQH010000057.1:2652290-2674001 GCA_025631255.1 Cornus kousa | reverse complement strand
AAATAAAAATAAATAAATAAATAAAATCTGCATGAATTTATTCGTACACTCTTTGCGGCCTCCCGTTGTCCACTGCCTCCACCGATTTTATTTTGTATTTTTAATTTCATATAAAGAAAGTAATGTTTTTGTGCGCATTTATTTCTAAACAAAAACATGTTTAATAACTTAATTTGTTGCATAATATTTTACAGTAAAAAAAAAAAAAGAAAAAGTTCGAAAATTTTGTTTGGATGACCAAATAGCATTTACTTGTTTAGCTTTTTTTTTTTGAAAAAAAAAAAATTTCAACAAAAACAATTAAGTGAATACATTCTTTTCTTATTTCAGTATCTGGACTATACAAGTTCTAAAAATATTAAAGATAAAATATTTATTTTAAAAAAAATTAATACACATATAACATCTATAATTATAAATTTTGTTAATTTATGGTTATAAGCCCAAAAGATCATGAACAAACTAATAATAATAAAAAAAACACATAATATAAGATTTATTTACGTATATTTTAAAATCTAAAGGTGAGTTAACTGAAAATGGGTTTTAACACTTATTCTTTCTGGATGGGTCATATTAACATCCTTTTGAGGGTGTAATTAATACTTAACCCAAAAGTATAAAACCATCGATCCAAATTTAAGTCGAATCCTATAGACCTACTCTTTCTATAAAACCATCACTCGGATGGGTCTAATAGTTATAACTTAATTAATCAAGAAAGTTTTTACCTAAGGTATAACCTCTCAATCCTCAAAAGAAAGAGGGAAGGAATTGAGCATATAGGCTACCATTTGGTAAAAGAGAAAATATTATAGACTTTATTTTGTAAAGTTGAAGAGATATAATTAAACTATGAGTGTCGAAATTTAATTTTATGATATTATACAACAGTTAGCGTTTGATGACTAACAATCAAATTAGAATTAATTTTTAACTTAACAACGAAATCGTTACACAGTTCATGATAACATCGCTAAAAATTAATGTGTGGTTTTCAATGATAAGTTACTCGCAGAAAATATCAGTCCACACACAAATTTTTAAAAGGGTTAAAAACAGTATAGAGCTTGTATATATATACAATTCAATTTTTATGTAAATAAGAATATAAAATTATATCAGTAACATTTATAAACGCATATGTAGTTTTCACCTAGTAAGCAACCATAATTTGATCGAAGAAATTATAGGATTTGTCCAATTTTAGAAAAAATCCCAAGTGGGAGCAGATCCACTTTAGTAGTAATCAAAAGGTCCCGTACTCCCATGTTGATTAAAAGTCAGCTTTCTTTATTATATATTTTAGCATAAGAATTCATATAATATTAATTTTTATATTTTCTCCTACTCTTATGAATTTAAAAATATTATAAAAAATTTTAGAAATAAGGAAATAAAAATGGGAAATCATACATATAATTAAAGAAAAAGTTGATAACACTTATAAGGACATCTCTTTTTGGTATAAACTCGTTGTAATGGTGTGCAAAGCCACCATTGAAATCTAAATAAATAAATAAATAAAAATTATAAAAAAATTAAAATTAATACTATAAATTTTAAGAACTTAAAAACTGTGAAATGCGAATATACCGAGAATATTACCAAACATGGAAATATCTTCAGGTAAATAAACATGATATTAATAGTATCTAGTGAACTTGGTAAAGAAAGCTTTGTTGGCAGATTTTAAGCCACCTAAAGTTCTAACCATATAAATATTATTTGTGGCTGAGTTTTGTTTGTTTGCTTGTTATGGTGATAGAAACGAATGGTTGTTTTGTTTGGTAAATGAGAAAAAGGAAAGAAAGAAAGAAGAGTAGAGGAAACCATGACAAAACAGTGCTTATACTCGGTATGAAGACAAACCAAGCAAATGAAAGAAATTATAGCAAGAGATGGGTCAGTCACTTCTTTTAATTGGTAGAGCAAACAAAATTGAGGTTCACAGCTCAGGAGATGGGGTCACGGTGATATGATTTCTCGTACGATTAAATCAATCTAAAGATGGGAGAGAACTGTATTTCAAGAAAGAGTTTTCGAAAGATTTCGATTTTCTATATGGTCCCAATGTTTGGATTTATCTATAAATCTATATATATATATATATATATATAGATAAGCTAGAAGAATCACTAGAAAGTTTCTCCTTTGCTTTTCCAACTATTTAAGGTCACAAAAGTTGCATTTTTCATGTGAGCAAATGAACCAAAACCCTAGGAAGTGGTGGGGTAAAAGTGGTAAATTTGTTGTTTTTTTGTGTATGAAGTATGCTACATTGGTTCACCTATGAATGATGATTTGGGTTTTGGGATAATGGTCACTTGATCATTATTTTCATACTTTTGTGCGAATGTGCCTAGCTACTTTTTCTAGTGGAGGCAACTGTATGGCGAAAGAAAAAATATCTACCGGCTAGTACGAGTTAGTTAGCAATTATAGAACATTAGTCTTTCATTTAGGTTGTTTGAAATGGTAGGAAAATTAAATAAATGTATTTACAAATTGTAAAAGGATTTTTCTACCTTTTCCATATGTCTACCATTCTTCCTTTTCTTTGCGGACAAGATGGGTTAACTACACTATATATTATGGTACGTTGAATTAATGTGAGTGCTAATTTAAAGGATAGTTGTCCTTTGTGTGTATTTACATATAAATAAATTTAAAATCAATCAACTTCTAGACTTCACTCTTGGTGATAATTGAAAATTTCTAGTTGAACTCCTCTCGATGTGATAGGCATGGTCTCATTCCAACCGGACACTATTTGGACGAGTAGGCATGACATAAACTTTGAGTATCTAAAAGCATCCGCAAATTACAATATGGATGTCAATGGGATAAGTTCGAGATGGAAAAACCCCTTTCCAAACTCGTCCCACCAATAAAAATATTTTTTCAAATTCGATTTGGGCGCCCCGCATTGGAGTCGAGGCAGGTTCGGAGTACCAGATATACATATTTTACAAAAAATAATAATTCAAACTTGAATAAATTTAAAATCAATTTTGTAAAATTTTGGTAGTATAGTCAAATATTTAACAATTATAAAATTATCATAAGAAATAAAGAAAAAATAAAAATTATAGCTACAAAAGGAATATTTATTTATAGATTAATTATTAATCAGGATGGGTCTAGGGCTTTACTGGTTTTAAACTCTCTTCAGAATATTTATTTATTGATTAATTATTAATCAAGATGGGTTTGGGACTTTGCGGGTTTTAAACTCTCTTTTTAAACTCGTTTCTAACCAGATTAAGATGATTCCAAATTTGTCTCAATAAAAAGCGAACAGATTAAATTGACGTTCATAACTGTGAATACCAATTCAAACATTTCTAATGTGTTAAAGAAATTGTTACCAAAAATAATCAAAATCAATCAACCAAATCAAATAAATTGAAGTACATCTAATATACCAATTCAATTTTGGTTATGGCACATATAAGATAACATTTAAATAGATTTTTTCAGATCGCACGTTATGTCATTCTTCAATGCATTTTGGCTTTTTCTTGTTTGGTTGATTCCATCTCCTTATGTTAATTAATAATATATTATACCAATGTTATAAAAATGGTGATGTATTTTAGTACAAACTGCAAAAGCAAACAATAATTATCTGTGTTAGGTGTTATAACATGACCTAGGTTTTTTTTTTTTTAATAATAATAAATAACGTGGTTTTGCAGTGCGGGCTGCATCATTTCTGACTACCAAAGAGTCCATGGATACACTAGTCTCACTTGATATCATATATGATGATAATATATCAAGCAAATTGATGTCTCACAATTTTTTATTCTTGTTTTTTTAATTATTTAAATCACACAAGCATTGCAAGCAAGAACAGGGTTTGAAAATTTTAATTGTAACTAGCTAGCAAAGTAAGAGGTAGGTATAGGTTCATAGCAATTAGGGGCAAGAAAAAAACAATTTAATTTGTTTAATTCACTTAAATATTAGTGGAGTTGGGGTTGTCCTTTGCTATACCACGTCTTTGTACAAGTTGAGCACATATATACACACACACACACAAATACATATACAAATTATTGATCTGAATGATGGGACAGTAAGTTGTCTCCCTCCCCTAGCCGTTTAGTAAACACTCACTTTAATGGCCGTTGAGAGGCAATTTGAATAGACTTCACTAAATTGCTCATTGATATTACACACAAGCAAATGATAGATATCTATTAGAAATCAAAGAAATTATCATGATTCATAACCAATAGAAGAATTTGTGATGTCATTTGTCATCAATGATTTGTGACTTCTGTGTAGAAAAATGAGACACAAACACAAATGAGGGCAAACAAAGAAGTGGAATAAAAATCATTCCAAAAAACCCTAAATTTGAACCCATATATGCCTAATTGCAAGTGGAATTGGCAAATGCACAAGAATGTGTGCAACCTAAATTAGGTACAATTCATTTTGCATGCATATATACAAATTGACAATATCTGTAAGTTGTCGTTTTGTTAGATTATGACATAATAATAATAATAATTAAAAAAAAAAAAGGGTCTTGTTACATTCTCAACCTTAAATTGTATTATCCAAGTATTTATTTATAATTTACCAGCATGTCAATTATCTTTACCTGGGTGCATGTCTCGGCTCTTTGTGTATGATTAATTATCCGATATGCGATTCGGATCGGTTAGTTTATATTGACTTTGTATGAGTCCGTTACACCGCGATCTATACCGATATTGCGATCGTGACAGATACTGTGAACTATTTACATATATATATATGTGTAGTATGTTTCAATGTCACGCGTTAATTTTAATTTTAAAAATTTTAAAAGACTGACAGAAGAGAATCAAACTCAGAACATCCGTCACGTCAGTTGTCGTGATTAAATCTTAGATGTTAAAATATGTTTGACGTGATTAGATTATGAAATATTAGAATGTACTTTAAAAGAAGTGAGCAGAGGCCATTTTCTTTCATAATCTAGAAGTTACTTAACAAAGAGGAATTCCATTATATGAAAACCCCACAGTGACAAAAGTTGAACTTTAGCATAGTAAGAACACTATTACTAGAATACAAGTCCAACACTTTATATGGACTCGAATCTCCTCTTACATGGAGGAAAGTCATATTGCTGTTAAATCGGTATCAGTTTGATGCACAACATAAAACTCAAAGCGATTCACGTGGAGCGGCTGGAGCCTCAATATGGAGCCCGTAGCATACAGAAAGAGCACAAAAACCGGTTCACGTGGAGCCCCAACTCATAGCCCGCTAAGCAAAGAAGGACCCGAGGATCCCATCAAGTCCCGCTTTATTATAAACAAAGAAACGTGAAAGGGCTACCAAGTCCCCCATTTTTGCTTTCAACAATATATTTTTTTTCCACTTTTGTCCATAGAGGGAGAGTCCTAATTGGAACAAAAATTACTAAAAAAGTCTAGTGACAGTATCCATTTTAAAATCTTTAAAGTTACCTTTATAGGGTTCGATGAAGAAAGAAAACTTTTTAGCATATAGCCACGACTAAACAAAACCAACCACGAAATTTCCAGAAACCCCCCTTCCCCTAAATATAAATATTATATATATATATATAGATAGATAGATACAGTGATCATTCACCATCAAACTTTAATTATTTGACAAAGGAGGGACATTTCATTATGGTAAACATTCAACTAAAATATTATGGAGAGAGAGAGAGTTTGACCTTATTGGCATTTCCATATATGGTGGTTGCTTTCTGCATGGGATCCCAATCCATATCCGAGTCCTTTTTCCATCTTCATTAGTTTTGTATCGCTGTTAAATCAAAAGTGCAACACCACCATATAACGGCCTTATTGGTTCTACAAAGAGAAGTTTGACATATAAGTCTCTGTTAAGATAATGTCCGCATGTCGACACAGAATAGTGTGACATGTAAGCCTGATAATGTCAATCACGTCACCAATGTATAAAATTATTGTATATTTTACATAATTTTTTTATACAACCACATTAACATATTTTATTCCTCCCTCTTTCTCATTCCATCAACTCATCATTATGCGGGGTCAAAGCATGACAACAACGCTAAAAATTAATAATTCAATTTTTTTGTGTAAATCTATTACGTTGCATCACATAAAAATACGGCGATGGGATCCCAATCCTGATCTCAATCATTCTCAATTCATCACTCGTTTTCGATCACTATTAAATCAACAATGCAACATATTATATCATAATGTACTTATATTACAATATTGCAATGTCATTAAATCGGTAATTTATCGCTTTTAACATACGTTAGTTATTGTTTTGTTAATTAAAATTGTTGCATTAAAATACACGATCTAAAATTGTTGAGATGTCGATTTAAACACAGTGAAACCGGTTTGCTGTAGTGGTACGCATATGAAGAGATATTTGTGTTGCCTCTCATGTCAACCCAAAAGGGGGAAAACAAAATATCTTCTAGGTTAAGACTTGCTACTTGCGAGCAACCAGTACTCCTCACAGTCCCCTCAAAAGAGAACAAAATTCCAAAGGAAGCTGCGTGAGTCAGCAGAGTTCATCATGTAGTTTTCAAATTATGTGTGCATATATGGGAAAAAAAATAGATTAATTATGTACCCAAATTGGGAAAATTTGTCAAGTCACCACCTCTCCCCATCATTCTCCATCTACCACCTGCCAAAAATTAAACCTCAACAGCCAGCACACAAAAAAAAAAAATAAATAAATAAATAAAAAACTAGGGTTTTGAGTTGTGGACTTCACATCCTGAATCCAGTACTATACTTTTTTGTTTTGGCACGGCTTCAATTATTATTTCACAAGAACTAAGTTAGTACAGATATTTTCTCTTTTAATTAATTTTATTTTCCTTTTTTTATTTTTATTTTTTTCCAATTAAAATCATGTTTTACAATAATATTAGTATTATTAGAGAAAGAGAGGAGGATTGTGCTTAAATACATTTTTAATGTAAAAACTTAAACCAAACAATTTTTAGAGGCTTATGAAAAAACTATAAAATAAAAAAGGGTAAGGTGTGCATAATTTCCTCAGATAGACCGACCCATATATTAAAAAAATAATATACATATATAGTAAAAAAAATATAAATATTGCTGAGAGAGAGAGAGACGTTAATGTGTATATACCAAACATGGAAGGAAATTTATGACATTTCCCCTTTCACTCCTAACTGTACAGTTAGATACATTCAAGAGGGTACAAGCTGGAAAGCATGAGAGGGAGAGAGAGATTTTAGCCCTTCAAAGCAAAACCAAAAGAGCTAAAATGAAGAAAAGAAGAACCCAAACACGTACTTACAAAACACACACACACACGCACAAATTCAACACTGATAATTCCACAAGGGAGTGTCAAAACCAGTAGATATCTGATCAGAAACCAACCCACAATCATCACCGGCAGTGTGCAACCACGGCGGAGGATATGGCCACCCATCAACACTGTCAACGTACACAAACTCGCTGTTCAACTCGGCCGAGTCACAACTCGTCTCCAGACTCGGCAACTCAACGATTTCGCTCAATTCATCGGAATTGGACAGCTCCATAGCCGAAACCAGCGACGACAGCGACGCCGAAGGAGAATCGTCGAACGTGTCCATGGCGGCCGCCTTCGCCGCCGCCGCCTGCACGTCGCTCTTCAGCAGCGACACCGGCCGCGGCAGCGACCCGGCGAGTTCGGGGAAATTGAGAATCGCCGAGTCACCCTTGATGCACAGCGCCGCCACGTCGTGGGCCCGAGCCGCCATTTCTGGGTTCGGGAATGTGCCGAGCCATATGCGGGATTTCTTGCGAGGCTCGCGGATTTCGGACACCCATTTGCCCCAATTGCGCATTCGGACTCCCCGGTACACCGAGTGTTTGCTGCTGTCTCGGAGCCTCTTCATCTTCTTGGCTTCTGGGTCTTGTGGTTTGGGTTGCTTTGGTGAGTTGGAGACCGAGTTTGGAGGGAACTGAGTTGACCCGGGTGAGGATGGTGATGATGGAGGTGATGAGAATGAGTTGGAACTGCTCTCTGGTTCTGAATTCTGATGTTCAGTACTCATTTTTCTTTAACTGATGATGACCCAGTTGCAAATACAACAAACCCAGTGACAATTCTATATATATACACGTCTATATATGTATATATGTATGCATATATTTTTTCTATATATAGTATTTGCTATACTGGGTAAAGGCGGCTCAGAGAGAAAGAGTTGTAGAGTGTTTTGTTGGGGCTAGCTAATTTTGGATGCAGTCTACAGAGAGAAATCAATATTTTTATAGAGAGAGAGAGTGTGAGCAATGAGGAAATGAAGATGACGGAGATGGATATATATAGACAGAGGAGAGGGATATAAGTAGCATACACCTTGAGAGCTAAGCCAATTGACCAATACCTTTATTCATTCATTTCCCAATGACCCATTTATGTTGATATATGAGGTTAGAGAGAGAGAGAGAGGAGAGAGAGAGAGAGGGGGACCTAGTGAGAAATGGGTCACCCTACTAGACCTTATTGAACAGTGGGGGCCACTTTCTCTTGTACCACGCAAACCCCTATTAAGTTCAACTTTTGATCTCTTTCTAGTTTCACCTGTTTTACACTGTTCATTTATCCCCTTATCATGTTCCCTTCCATCACCAACCCTAGATATTCATTAGTTTTGTCTCCTTACACTCATCTTTATTCAAAAAAAAAAAAAAAAAAAACACACCTTAGATATTCATCAATGTCAATATATATATATATATATATATATATATATACACACACACAAACACTAGATATGAGTTGTCTAATAGTACTGTGAGACGACTCATAACATACACACGTGTTTGACGACTCATAACATGTACACGTGTTTAACATATATCACTACACGTATGCATATGCTGGTATTGCGTGTCACTTTGAGATCCTCTATATATAGCATAGGTGTCATATTGCATTGGACAGCTGGCACACATTCATTCAAACACATGTTACTGTGTGAGCCGTTGGATGCAACACCAAATTAAAATAAGGTGAACGCAAAAAGGGGGTTTTACAGTGTGCCATCATACTATAGAATATTGGATTTAGCATTATGTTATTGGGCCTTTTTTATTATTATTTGTTGCGATTGGTATCTTGAGGCACTAAACTAAGGTTTACAATGCCACCATGTTCAGAACTTGTGGACTACGTTGATTTGGTCCCAACTCACGAGCAAGAGAACAAAATGAAATTTTCTACCTTGGGGTCCAGACCCGGGGAAAAACAGCACACAATGCTTCACATTATACATATTGTGTTAGCATATGCATATGAACAAAATATTTTTGTCCCGAAATCAAAAAAATTGTCTCCAAATGATTAATATATTTTTTTCAAATCATTTTGAACCCATATAGAGAATAACATCAAAATGTTGGATTTTTTTTTTTTTAGGCTCTATATGGGTTCAAAATGATTTGATAAAAAAATATATATATATATTTAAATTTACCTCCATTAATGTAAAAAATGAAATCTCTATGAATAATATATTGGGGTCCATGGGTTGTTACATGAGTAGATTGTTCATGTTATCTCTAACTCTCAGCCACCAATGAATGTCACATCTTTTTTGGGTCCCAAACCCTAATTCCACCTATGCTGCAACCACTACGTGTTAAGAGGCTGAACCATTGCCACAATCCCTAGGCGACATGGTTATTTATATGGTGGTCTTACCCTAATAAATTAACTTACCCTACATATATGTTAAATGAGGCCCCCTTCTAAAGGGTCGGTCCTCTCTCTCTCTCTCTCTCTCTCTCTCTCTCTATATATATATATATATATATATATTTAAAATCTGTATCACTGCAGATTTTTATAGCATCATTAATGTAGGTTGAAAACCTAATGATTAGAAGTCATAAAAAATAAAAATAAAACAATGTCCTCTTAGTATTTTCCAACTAGTTAATAATGTAAACAAGAAGCAGAAGCTTTAATGGAGGTTGTCAATGTACACCATTCAAATCAATTTGTTATAACGTACATTTCTTCTGCAAATTCACAGTCCAAAAACGTTTGATAGTCATCATATTCTGATCTTCGACATGCTAATTTTGAACATGTTCAATCGTACCTCTGGATGTGAGCTGGCAACCAGAATAAAATTAATACCCATGACACCGGAAATTATTCAGGTACCAATAATCGATAATTATTCAGGTACCAATAATATAATATAGTACGCTCAAGCGTTTCTCATAAAAAATAGTAAATATTCACTGGACCAAACTCCAAAGTACTATATAGTCCACACTCCTAGAATGCCTAATATTTTTCCATGATACAAAATCGCTTAGGAGTTGTGGCTTGTGTGGTAAATCCTTAGGTAGGGAACTGAGAAAATAGAGGTATTCTGAAGTTACTAATTATTATGAGAAAAATTCATTATTTGTATGAAGTTGCCAAACACAGCCTTCACTATTCCAGCATATAATCTTCTTCTAATAAATGAAGTAAACTTTGAATGCTCAATTCTCACCCAGAAGAAGTTGAATTGTACCTCAAACAACTGAGCTGTTGGTCGACAAGAACTCGGACCCATAAGTGAACAATGAACATCATTGAGATCATCTTGTGGCACTGGTAATCCTGCAAGAACCAATACTGATAAGACTCCTCGGAGACCTAAAATCCATGGCCACACATTTGCTTTAAGGAAAGATTTTGTGAATTTAATGGCGCGACAACTGGGTCACATCTACAGGGAATGTACCAAAAAGCTTGAAATTGTGGTGATGGAACCTGGAACCTACAACAAATTACTTCAATCTACTTAGATCGTCCGATCTGTACGATCCTTCGGCTTGTATAGCATTACTCTGAAATATAGTTTACCTCTACCACAGCCACAACACTTGGATCATATATTCTCAGCTGGGCTCATGTTTTCATGATCTTAAGTAATCTTTCTGTATGATTTTTCAGTTTGCACAGCATTTTGCCAAGTACATTCTATCATGATGTGCCTATGGCAATTGTTAGGTCACGTAGATCATGCTCAGCTGGACTCTCATATTTTGCTCTTAAACTACTATATATGTTTACGAGCTATGCTAAGCACAATCGCGACAGGCCCAGTCCTTGGATCTTGTGAGCCCCCCCATAGATTTGAGGACTGAGGTTATCCCGGATACGTTCAAAATTAAGTACTACATTCATCATATTTTGGCATAGCGCACAATGATGATCAGAAATAACAAAACCAGACTTGTAAAACAATCTATAATTGAAATAGAAATGTTGCCCTAATGTATCAACAATAATCTTTTCCCCAGAAAATTCTGTCAAAAATGGCTTTTTCGAATTGGTTTATTAGGGGCGCACCCTACTCATCAACAACAAACTTCCTATATCACTGGCTTTTATCAAATCTAGAGGACTATTATGCATATAACACTATCACAAACATGAGACATAATGCACACATATAACCACCAACTTGTCTCTCACAAAATAAATACTAACCCTCCAATCTATTTTCGCCTGAATCGATGCATTGCCAAAATTAACACCATCCCACCACAGAAATCAGTTAACAAGGACCATACAAGACATTGTCACAACTAACAACCACCCGCTATTTAGAATCCCTTCATAAGCCAGTAGCTTTCATTTTGACCAAAAGTTCTGTAAATGGGGGGCTGTACTGTGTCAAGTGGTCCGGTGGGTCGTGGGCATCACATGCATCAAGCGCAGATAGGGAGGATCAAAATTTAATTCCACAAACACTAATTAACAGTCCCATGCATGGTTCTGACACCTGAATCAGCTGACCTTGTATTTCGTTTGCTCGATTCACATGCAATTTATATATTCATCATGTACATTAGAGATATCAATTTATCAACAACTTTAAGTTCTGAATCATGACCACAGGTCTGCTACACTTGCCTCTGTTACACTCAGATATTCATGCTTTTCTATAAAATAAAATAAAGAAGCTCCATGGCACTGTCATGGTCCTCATGGACTACATGGGTTTTTCTTTTTTTACTCTTGGTGCTGTTGCTATCCTTGGTCATAAATATTAAAGGCAGGTGACAATCCCCAAGGAACACATTGACAGATATATATGCAGGTGGGGACAGGTAACTTTCCATCCAATAATTTATCATATAAAGTCAAATTAACAAGAAAAATATATAGTAAGGTAAAAGAGGATTACCCGGTGAAATGTCCTGTCAGCGCAACATGTTGGGAGTAGAAGACAGGAGATAGACCTGATGATAGACTCGAACTCTCGAACTTGCATCAGTTCAAGTTTTTACCATTAAACCAAGCAATGACACCTTGCATATATATATTTAGTTTGAAAGGTAAGCAGTGAGAAGATTTTATTCAAACAAAACGGCAAAGATAAATTCAAAGCACATGGAATCCCTATGTCCACCAAGAAAACAAAAGGTAAAAAGGACACCATAGCCAAATAGGCCAACCAAACATACAACAGAGTATAAAATCAGCACCAGAAAAGCCATACTTAAAAAACTGAAGCCAATAAAATTTAACATTTCTAATTCACCTTCTAAAAATGATCTGAACCCAATCTCAATATTCCCGGCAAGGCAAAAAACAGAACCATCCACCCACATATACTATTATCAACAAAATTCAATGAAATGCTAGAAGAGTCCCTGCAAAAGTCCACATCACCCAAAGTTGGAAAATAAAGCATAAAGCAGAACTTGTGCTGAATGAAGTACCAGAAATATGCTGTCTTGCATCTTCAAATCAAATAGCACATCAGAATAAGCAATCTAATCTCTAACCAACTGCTACACAAGATTTTCACAGATGCTCAAAAAGTTAATATTCTCGAACGTAGGCATACAGCTGATTATACACACGAAAGCCCAAACTGATAAAGAACATGATTACATATGCATCATCCAGACAGTTATCAAGCTTCCAAGATACCTTCAGAAATCCACAATTCTCTGCAAAGCCACTTATTGGTAGGAGAATTTTCCACATTCTGCAGAGAAGAAAGTTTGAATCGAAACTCTTTCACAATATCTCTTTGAAGGGACTTAACATCCTTGGATTCATTTGTGTATAATTTGAAACTAATTATCAAAGGCAATGAAGAATATTTCTAAAAAAATTTATTGACCTATATTAATGAGTCAAAAGTATTTTTCAATATCTACTTTACGAGAAGAAACACTACCTAATTGTAATTGTTAGGATTACAAGTCCTGTGCTAGCAAATTCCTACTCATAATAATTTGCCTGCAATCACAAGAGATGATGGAGATAAAGCTCAGCTAAGAACTTGGAGAAATCTCTCAAGACTCGATTAAGCCTCTTAGTAATCTAAGGAGAATCATTATTATGAAGAGAGAAATACTGTTTATCAATCTAGAGATACTATACATGATTGAGAGATCTACAACACTGAGAACATCAGAATCAACCACATTCAGTAAGTCAACCGATCAAATTAGAGCAGAAGAATTGAATAAACAATGGAGAAATACATTGTGTGGGAAGCGGATCAGTTGACACAGCAGACAACTTAGAGATTCAAGTGGAGAGTTTGGTTTGTCTGTTTTAAGAGGCAACTAGGAGATTCTAGGGTGGAATCTAGTAACCTAATTGTAAAACTTCTTTCTAATAATGGAGTGTTCATGGCTATACGAGGTCCCTTAGTTTTTCCAGTTTGGGGTTTTCCACGTAAAAGTTCGTTGTCTCTGCTCCTAATTATTTTATGTTCCATGTGATTGTGTGAATGCACTTCATATATGATATTGAAATAATTAACTGAAAATCAAACAAGGACTAATGATAATTTAAAAGTTAATTAGTTTCAAATTATTATCAATAAGACATACTTAGGCCTAGTTCACAGTGAGTACTCTATCCTATCAGAGCCTTGGGCTATGATCTAATCCCTCACTAATCTTCCTGTAATTTGCTGAAATGAATTTGAACCTCTTTGAGAAAATTTCATGAATTCCTAAATAAGCAGTATACAAATAGCTCTAAAGTAGTCAATTCAAACTTATGATAGCCAGAGATAAAACACAGAAAATCCATGTTAGAAGGCTTGATTCTAGAACTTTGCTCTATGTCACAGAATAGAAAACTAGCATCATGAAGTGCACAAGAGAGTTACATCAAACACCATAATTATCTCATTGATCCAAAGCTTTATAACTTATATCATCATCATATATGCTATTATATTCATACCCCCACATATATGCCATTATATTCATACCCACAAAAACAAATTTGGCACATCATCAACACAAATGCATCAGAAAAGGATGTGTTAACTTATTCTTTATTATTGCTTCCATAAATCAAAATTCAAACAATATAAAGAATGCATCAATCTATCATCGGTTCGATTATTTCAGTCACCTGCCTTGTTGCAGTTAAATCTAAAGGAGTTTATAAAGAAATTCTCTAAAATTGCTGCTACAAACAGCAAAAGAAGCCTTTTCTTCTTACCCTTTCCTCCTCTTGGGACTTTTTATAAAGTCAATATCATCATCGCTGTCATTGATAATTCTTTTCTTGGCTTTTACATCACCATTTTTTGACACCTGCTGCTGCTTTTTCAAACTCTCAGTTCTACTTGGTTGTGGTGGTGGAGATTTAATGGGAGTTCCCATCCGCAGTTGCTTTTGTTTCCTTTGCTTCTTTTCGTATGCCTTCTTTGCTCTTTCAGGTGACAATAAACCATGTTCCATCATCCTGTATGGTGGAACGCATTATCTCTCATAAATAACTAAAAAGCTGGAATGTCTTAAACCATGCAGGAATACCAAAATTAATAATAATTATTACAATTTTGGCAAAATAATGCACATTTGAGCTTTCAAACCAACGTTTAGGGGAAACATCCGAGTATGGTGTCATAGGATTACACTTGGCAAGAAATCACTTTATTTTCCTATTTGTGCCGATTATATTTTGGACTCCATGTCAATAAATTTATGAGAACAAAGAAAAATGGTGTTGATATACACATTGCCTCACAATACAACAGTTAAAGTTTACAGACATCAGAGACACAAGAACATGCTCATCAGATGACATGGTACATAGTAGCACAAAAACAAGAAACAGCTGAAGAAATAATTGAGTAATTGACCAACTAAAAGCAAACTTCCACAATTAGTAAATGTTTAAGCGGATGGTTATGGAACAGAGTAACCTCCACCTAAATAAAATTTAAGCTGAAGGATAGCTTTTACTAGCACTCATATTGTACATTCAACACAACTCAACTCAATGCAAGTTACATAAGTTGCATGACAAAGTCTTGTCCCAACCATTTGGGATTTACACGAATCCATATTGTACATTCAATACCTCAATTAACTTTGTTTGGGCCTGTGAACCATGGAGAGTTTTATATATGAACATAAACATGACAGAATATATATAGAATTACAACTTATGCAACAAAAGCAATGTCACTGCAAAAGGTTTTTGCAAAATCTCCAGTTGCGGTTGCAAGTGACTTAGTTGAAGTCTTTACTTCAATCTGCTATGTTAAAGACCCTAATTACTTAAGGTACCAAAAATTAATCATAAAAACCAAAGATAAGACAGTATGGTCTTTTATGTTCCACTAAATATTTGAAACGCCACACAAAGTTTTCCTAGGTCCAATCTCAGTTTTTCCATGCACCACCTAGTCTAAAATTTAACATGTAAAACTAGTCTAAATATTTCTAATTCGTTAGCATAAATAATAGACAAAATCCCTACCCGATAACCTTCCCAACAATAACAGATTGGCACATTCAATAAAAGCTAATGCTAATTCAATACTCATGTTATTCTATGAACTATTGAGTCAATGCTAGCACCCACAAGGAGAAAAAATAACTTTCAAACATGCAACTTAAAATAGCCACTTGACTACCTGAGAGCAACTTTCGGGAAAAAAAAATTCTTGCACTCATCACGTACATCCAGTGGTATAAACTGGGAAAATCGCCTATAGCATTGATTTAACTATTCAGTTCTAGTATGTTAGAGGTTCATTTCATTAATCAAGAGAAGAGCAAGTCCATCATGAGGGTGCTCTCACTGAGCTTTTACCCTCAGTCGTTGGATCAAGAGGCTAACCTCTCAGTCTTGATCCAGCAGTGAGAAGACACAAGCTCAGTGAGAGCATCCTCATTATACCTTTTTTCCTTCAAGGAAATGATTAAGGTTAACTACAGTGAACATCTAGCATTCAGTGATAAAATCATGATTGGAGGAGCAGATGCCAAATTCATCATTAGATCTTTTAAAGTCAAGTGAAAGGTTGTTCAAGCTAGGCAATTTAGGAAAACAAGCTCAAATATGTTCAAGCCCACTCATTTCATTATTGAACAAACATGAACAAGCCCCTAATCAAGTCAACCAGAGCTGTTAGCTTGCATCAAGGTCTTGCTTCGAATGGTCGTCGAGTATGGTTAAATTGAATTGGTGGGTAGTAAATGAGACTAGATGGAAAAACAGAGTTTAGGAATTTTTTGGAAGATAGGACAAATTATATTAAAGACTTGTGGTGTTCAAGCTTGGCTTGTTAGAAAAACAAGCTCAAATATGTTCTAGCCCACTCATTTCAATGTTGAACAAACATGAACAAGCTCTCGATCAAGTCAACCTGAGCTGTTAGCTTGCATCAGGGTGTTGCTTTGAATGGTCATCGAGTATGGTTAAATTGGAATTGGCGCATAGTAAATGAGACTAGATGGCAAAACAGAGTGTATGAATTTTTTGGAAGATAGGACAAATTATATAATTTTTTTTTTTTTTTTTTTTTTTTTTTTGGTAATAATGGAAAATGCAGTAAGTATCCAGAGGTTTAGCTCGACCCGTCTCCTTCAAGTGAATTCTACTGCTTCTAAAATATCTCATCACTCTTTCTAGATTTTGACAAGACACTCCATACGGTACAAAATACTATATACTTCTCTGGTACTTGTACATGATTTTTCATACAATATAGGACAGTATAATCTGACACTTGCTCCTTTTTTATTTGTTCACGGAAAACTAGTAACTTTTGGAAGCATCAAGGAAAAGTGCATCACTTCCACAAGTATCATTTTCTTGACATCAGATACTACGTCTCTTAACAAGAATAACTTTTTAGGAGAAGTAGCAGCCATTGGAGACATTGAAGCCAAATATAGCGAGTCTGTGGAGTAGGGCAGATATCTTCATGAAGGTGCTACAAAGGGAAAAGTATGCAAGGTGTTTCAGCAAAGTACATCACGGATTCAAAGAGTTAGAAAGTTTTTGCACTTTCCTTCAAGTTTCCAAAAAATAAATATAATGAATTCAAACATTTATTTTTTTATTTTTTTTATTTTTATTTTTTTTATTCTTTTATCATCAGGAGGTATCCCCCCTCCTTGGGTGTGGAGAAGTTTTGATCATGAGGCCTCCACTTTTAGAGAGCGGCTCTTGTCCACTTCACCACCTCCTTGGGGTTAAATTCAAACATCTATTGAAGGATCTAGAATAGAAAGAAATGCCATGTGTCATAATGCCACACAAATCATACCAAAGTATCTTGTGAAAATTATGAGAAGTTAAAAAAAAAAATTGTAAGAGGTAGTTCATACAAATCTAAAGAAAAAGTAACAATATCTCCTTCGGGCACCCTAAGAGAAAAATTTTGGAGAAGAGAATGGTGGTGGAATGGGGTTATAGTCTTATAGATACCCACATTAGGTGCCTATTGTTATAAATACCTCACTATTAGCAAAGAATAAAATAAAATAAAATAAAATAACTACTACTAGTTGTACTTAAAGAGAAGTGCTCCAAATGAAATAAAATATTTCCCTTTTCCTCAAAAATCCTTTACTTCTCTTACTTTTGAAACATTTGAACATCTTTCTAAAATTACCTTTTACTTTATCTAATCATCTAATTCTCATGGATCCCTCAAACCATTCCAGCAATTCAACATACAAAACCACAGTCATGACAAGGAATAGATGGGTAAGGATCTATACAGGAAAGAGATTTTTAACTGGATTTATTCATTAAGTGACGACACTATAGATAAACTATTCTCCAATTCTTTAGTTTAACGAAATGATTATGTTCAAACAAAAACACCAAATAGTGGTATCTATGGATTGGAATTGGCGCTTGCCTCTCGTCTTGGGTTTCGACCCATGTTGAGCCACACCAAAGCAAAATAGATTAGTATAGTTTTTGGATTAAGAAAGAAGACAAAGAAGCAAATTTTGGCATTTCTCTCCAATTCTTCTACTCAAGAAAAGGAGTTTAGTTGGATTGAGTTTGAAGCACAATTATTCTCCAACATAGGTTTGGAAGACATCCACATTTTTTTGTTGGAAAAAATGTAAAAATATTGTCTCAATGGAGATAATCTTATGTGCGTTCAATTTCTCATTATAGAGCCTGAACTTGACTTGAGAAAACCTCGTGTCAACTCTTATGGCTTCCATTTTTCCATGTTTACATGTGGTTTTCCTATTCTAAATTTTTAAGAAAGGTTTTTCTTTGTCAATTGATTGTGTTGGGCTTGCTTTGTACTGGGGTTTTCCCCATAAATTAATAGTGTTGAGCTTATTTTTGTTTTGCTTTTATTGATCCTTCTGTATATTCATATGTTGTTCTTGTGGTTAGGTAGCTTGTTTGTCTGCATAAACAGATATGGACGCAGCTACCAAAGCCATCCAATTGAATCTCAACAAACTCACAATACTATCACTGAATATAGCTTTTAACTTAGCCTCCTCTCAAGTCACTACACTCACCACTCCAAGTCAGTGTGTTAGTGTGCTTGGAGTACAATGAATTGCATCACTATAAGATCACATCATACAAATTACTCTCATTATTTTTTGTGTAATTCTTATGGTGATCCAGTTCAGCGTACTCCAAGCACACTAACACGTTGACTTAACAGTCAACTACCCCAGTGGTCGAGACAAACATGTGTTACAATCTTACTGATAAAAGTGCCCAACCTCTATCACTGACTGCCAACAATGGCAAGTTGCAAGAAACGGGTGAAGTCAAATCTCCCACGTGTGGATCTCATTTACACACTTAAGTCACCTATAATGCAACTTGAGGACTATGATGCATCTCATGCAAACATATGAAAAACCCAATGCAGGAATATTTAATTTAATAATAAATAACATTTATTAATAAAAAGTTGAATATATAAAAAAATAATTGGCTTTTAGGGCATACAATCCCAACAACCACAACCTCTCTCATTGACAAATCAATTACTTATAATCAATTTTATAAGCAATTTATCGTATGCAAATGAGGGAGGAGAGGGGGGGGGGGGGAATTCGTATTATTAGAAAGCAATTTATGGAAAAACACTTGCGTCCAAAAAGGGCACCACTTCTGAAAATTTGCATGAATAACATACAATTCAAGAAGAATATCAACATTTAACTAATATATGATTGATATCTATTTGAGCCAACAAAGGGATCACAAGTCGAACATATAAATCTGCAAGCCATAATAAAAATCTTATCACTATCAGCTGCTGCAAAAGACTAACATTTTCAAAGAATAGTTTCATCACAAATTGACATCAAATTGAAGAGAGAAAGAGAAAGCTTCTAATACTTAATCTATTTTTTCTGCTTTATATCCAATGCGCAGTTATCAACAATGTAAATTATGTAGATCTTATCTGTAAATCATATCCTACGTCATTATTCATTACCAAGAAGAAACTATGTGCAACCACTATTAGTTGAATCAAGGCAGCCAACAAGACTGTAGCAGCAATGTAGCCTTGTCATTGGACCACCTCTACTAGGTAGGCCAAATTACCAGCATAGGCATCAATTTTGACAAAACTCATTGATCATAAACGCAAACCATTTTTACTCTAATAAGGTAATTACATCTTAGTCATTCAGTTTGAGAAACTGCATTAGCTACAATGAAAGAAGTAAATCATAACTTTCTAAGTAACATAAACCTTGAACTAGAAGCAAGCAAATAACTGTAGTCGACTTTATACGAAATTGAATTCATATTCAGACATTATAGAAGCAAACATCAAGGAAGTAAACGTCGCGAAAATCTCTTTATGATTAAATAAAGTTTCAAAAAAAAAAAAAAAAAAAAAGGCTCACCAAAATTCTGCCATTTCACTTGAAGGTATCTGTTCCGACAATGACTCATAAAATATCCTTAGAGGTTCCCTCTGTTCACAATAAGAATAACATGAAGGAAATCAATGGAAATAAGTCACTATAGAATTTCTTTTAAAAGAACAGAACTGAAAGCATGTAATGGATCCAGAACCTCTTCAGGAACATCATACTTCTGGCCTGGCAAGGTGTAAACTTTCTTCTCTCTTGTTCTAATTGTAGTTGTCTTTTTGGTTGTCAATGAACTTGAAGTTGTTTTTGTTTTTACCTTCACTTGAAAAATACACATTCAAACTCATCACAACCAAAACCATAATACAAATATATACATACATACATACATACATATATATATATATATATATAGAGAGAGAGAGAGAGAACACTTGGGGCCTATTTGGTTCAGTTTTCTGAGAACAGTTTCCCATTTTCGGAGAATAACAATACTCTACAAAAACTTGGTTGGTTGCAATTTTCTGAAAACTCCGTTATATGAACCAGAATACTCAACCAAACAGGTCCTTAGATTCCCAGTTTCTCAGAGTATCAGAAACAGAAATTGAAAACCAGAATACCCAATTCACTGGTGATCCAAAAAAAAAAAAAAAAAATTTCACCCAATTCATTTCAAATTATTAAAAAAAAAAAAAAAAAAAAAACCAGAATCTCAGAGACCCACATCACCCTTCATTATAAATTGTTTAAATGAAACCAGATCTCAAAGACCCAAATCACCCAAATCATTCATAACAAGCAAGTCAATCCATATGCCCAAATCATTAATCAAGAAACTAACTGAAAAACAAACACAATTAGGTGCTAAAAAGGGTACAAGATTACCGATTCAGGGACTCAAAAGGTGATAGAATTTTTCTAAGTGAAATGGGTTACCTCAGTTTTTGTGATTGCAGCAGTAGATTTAAGCTTTGAATTAAGGGGCTGTTTGGTTGAGCTGTCAACAAGTTTCTTCTTGTTGATAGATGAATCAAACTTGGCCTTTGATGATGATGATGAACCATCTTGACCACTGGGCTTGACCTTCACAGATTTGGTCTCTGAAGCCATGGCTTCTCTTGCTGTTGATCTAATGAATAATCTATTATCTAAATCCTCTCATTAAGCAAAGTATACATCATCTCTCCCTCTCTCTAACCTGACTTTCTATGAAATAAAATTTAGATGAGAGTAAAACGAAAATTAGGACAAAATTCTGGTGAAAAGAAAAGAAATGCTCAGCTGGAGTTTGGTTGCTTGTTGACGTTGTTTAACCAACTTTTTAGGGCTGTCAGACACTGTTTCAACAGCTATTTATTCTCTTAGGTTACGGACTTGCGGTTGTGCGTAAAGTAAGTGTGAAAAGTTGAAAACATATTTATCTGTGCAGTTACAAATTATACAGTAATATTGCAAATTTTAATATATTTGACTAACTTAATCCTTGGATGCCCCATATTTTCATAACTTATACAACAATTATTTATTGCACTATATGTTTTTTTTTTTTTTTTTTTTTTTTTTTTTT
>JAOTQH010000057.1:2606752-2618408 GCA_025631255.1 Cornus kousa | reverse complement strand
TTTTCTATTTGATTCCACCTAAATCAACAGAGAACCCCTGTTGATTTCTTAATCACCATTTCTTGAAATAAATGTATTCTATTTATGGATTATATATTTTTTTTTTTTTTTTTTTTTTTTTCTCTCAATGTATGTTAGAAGTTATATATATTAAGCAAATTTTGAGCCAGAACTCAAGCACCACTAAAATAGATGCAGTTTTACTTATATAACAAAGTACCATTACATTGAAGAATTTCTCATGAAGCAAAGTCCAAGAACAAAATCTTCTAAAGTTACGGATTAATAGCTGAAGGTACAAGAAATTTTTTCTCTCTTAATGGAAAGTCCTTTTTCTTACACCAAACACTCTTGACCCTTTCCTTCCTCTCTTTCTCTCTTTATAGTACATTGTATGTTACCCTAATTCTCTTTCTCAATTCTCAAGTTAGAGGTTAATGGGCTTCTTCATATTTGGTCCTGCCCATTAGGGTGCCCGGCCCTATCCTTTCGCCCCGATAATCATCAGGCCCAGCCTTTTCTTTGGATGGGATTCGAGGGTTGCTGAAGTTAGACCCGCAGGTACTTTTGGTCCTTTCAATAAGTTTAATTTCATAATGGACAATATCTGAAACTGAATTGTTTCTTGCATTAGCAAAATGAAAATATTTTCCATCCAGTAAACAAAAGCTGCAAGTTCATATACATTACAAAGTCCCTGTAGCCAAACAACAGATGGTGTCCGTTTGTCAGGTAACACTAAACAATTCTGAGTGAGACCTTGAACAGAAAGCAATTGATATCCTATAAATTAAAATCATTTCAAATGAGTGTTTCAATAATACTCTTTTTTTCCCCTCTACGAGGCATGTACATATTTCAATGCAAAAACAAACGAAAAAAAATAAAAAATGGGGCTAAAGTGAAGAATATGTATAGTGAAAAAAATTGAAATAAGAAAAAATAGTTGGAAGGAAAAAAAAAAAAAAAAACAAGGATGGAAATGCAAAACCAGTCATTACATTACATGCTACCAGCTCTACCAGGAGTGGTTTTTATTGGCTTAACTTTTGCAATGTCAACAAGGTCTCCAAACAGTTTATCCTCTGGCTTTGAGGGCCTTCCCGGTAACACATAGGACGGAGTAGATGCCTGGTAGGGAGAATTCGCCAAGGCACCATTGCCCCCGACGGATAGCCCATGCATTCTCTGCTCCAGGAACTGAGCATTTTGTTGCTGACCATAGCCATAACCGTAACCCGCCATTTGGTTGCTATACATCTGCTGCTGCTGCTGAGGATTCATATAAGCCATCTGGCCAGATTGCATTTGCTGCGGGTACATACCCATTGACTGCTGAGGCAAGCCCGCCAGTTGATTGCTCTGATAAGCCTGGTTACTGATAGCTGACAGATGGTTGTTTGTGACTGGTTGAATATACATTCCTACCACTGGGTCATTCCCCATAGTGGGAGATCCTTGATGATGTGTGCCGTTCAGCATTGGCTGCGAGTGTGTCACAACCACCTGAGTGACCTGCATTGGCTGAGGGTATTGAGTCCCAGCTAGTTGGCCATTATCTGCTGGCTGAGCTTCCCAGGGTGGCGGGGGTAGCGACCCACTTCTTTGAGCACCTGTCAAACATCCAGCAAATGTCATAAATTTTATTGCAAGACGGTAGCAACAATCCTACATATTGTCACACACTGCCCTATATCCTTCTAGTCACTGCGGGTCAGTCTGGTGAAAAAATATGGGAAGATCAATGATCACCACACTTCCACAAGAATGACTAAAGCTCTCTGTATGCAGTGACCTGCCCCAATTTATTACGTACATAGGTATAGAGTATTTCAAACCCCCTCCCAAAACCCGGAACACTGTAATCATTCCCAAAAAAGATGCGCGTAAATTATAAAGTATATTAGAAGTGCACCATAGAGAGGTGAAGCTGGCTGCTGCTGGTGAGCTATCTGGCCATTCCAAGCGGAACTACCACCTTGTGCATATAGTGACTGCTCATACTGAGGTGACATCATGCCTGGAACACTTCCATTTTGGTAAACTAAGGGTTGTGGAGATGGAGAGTTTGGCTGCTGTTGATATTGTGGCGTCGAATGGTATGCTTGCCCACCTGGAGAGGCAAACTGAGCATTGTTACTTTGCGAAAACATGTCTACAGGAACAAGGGCATTTTGCTGAGACATAGGACTGGCAGGCTGGGGTGCCCCGACTTGAACGATAGCTAGCGGATTCTCTGCCGTAGGTGAGCTGAAGTCATCTCCACTCAGAAGGTCCATCTTAGCATCAACTTTTGTGGGAGTTGCTGCTGGACCATTAGTTGCAGGAGGAGCAGGGAGCAATAACTGTGTCCCTGCACCTGCATTGGATGTGGATCTGTGGAAAAGTCCATCTTAGAATAAGCAGAAACTGCATAATCACGGTTTTAATTACCTCTCAACTTTCACAATACATACAAATTTAAAGCCATGTACAAAATTTCAATCTCCTCACACAGAAAAATCCATCAATTGGAAAACAAAACCAGAAAACTCTTACACTCCAAAAATTATTTTCCAAGGTAAAATCTTCTATATAAAATTTTCCTTCCTATTTCCAGTGTTTGGTTATAGCTTTAAAATAATTTATCAATTCTTATAAAATGCACGATAAACACTTGTATAGGCATCAAATAGATGTAATATAGGCAATTTGTAATGTGCACGTATAGGTTGGCATATAGATATGTATGTAATACGTGATAATATACAATAATGTAAAACTGTATACATAAATAAATAAATATATATATATATATATATATATACAATGCACATATAAAAATCTGTATATATCACATGTATATATATGCACACATACATGTTTACATTTATACATGTTGGCTGTTGGGCATACAATTTTCAGGTGTGAAAAAAGATCTGCAAGCCATTTTCAGATTCTACAAGCTCTATTCATTTTGCCACAAATTTATGTGAATGTCTGACAAGGCTGGAAAATTTCCTAAAAAGAATTATTTATGTTAAAAATAAATAAATAAATAAATAAATAATTGAATATAACATCATCCTATATTGAAAGAAACTCAGCAAATCTATACCTAATCAATGAGGTTGACCCTAACTTTTAAAAGGTCTGCATAAATCTTCCAAAGAACACAACAAATACTCAATTTACCATTTAAAAGGTGTGCAATGTCTAATTTGGATTAAAGTAATATATTGCACCATATTGATATTACATGAAAATTCAAATTGAGAACTCCACCAAAATCAGGCCAATACCCACATCACTTATCAATTTAAGTACCCAACAATAATCGCAGAGTATTCACAATATATACAATTATGATGAGCAGATCCTGAAACATGATTCACGCCTATAAAATATCCTAAATAGGTAATTGTAATAATTATGCAAAAGATCAAGCCAAGACAGTAAAGATGTCAGAAATTAATTATTTCAGAAGGCAACTCCAATGGCAACCCAACATATTCATGGTTGTAGATACCAGAAATACTGAAAAGGAAGGTAACTAGTTATTACCCGCCATCAGGCGCTTTGCTGTCTCCTGTATCAATTAGAGGAGCATTAATATCAACCACTGCTTGACCAGGTCCAGGCTTCGGTGCTTGACCAGAAGTTCCAGAAGCAATGGCTTCATGCTTGGCTAGTAGACGCTGCAAGTCATCATTCAGCAAAAGTCCTTGACATAACAGTGACTCATCCCTGCAAGTAGTAGTAAATGAGAATTACCAGTGACAACTATACTAAATCTTATACAAAGTAAAGAGCTAGCTAACTCATTGAGGAAATCCTTGAAAAACATTACTCTCCCTAAGTTAGAATACATGTTCCCACCTATATTAAGTAAAATGAACCACAAATGATTTTACATAACAAAAGAACATCCCAGTCATGCAATGTCTCACCATCACAACCGACCTCCAATATATGAAGAACCACATCATATAAAGATTTGACTCGCTAACTTCAATGTTATCCATGTCGACCACAAAAAATAAAACAAATTTGGACAGGAATTATCCAACAAAATAAAAAATGTTGACACCAAAGCATTTTTGTTGTACAAGAATGCAGGAATTATCCAACAAAGAATTTTGACAACCAAAGAATTTTTGTTGTATGATTGTGTATCACAAGTGCACCTTTTCACACACAACAACCCACCAAAGGGACGATTCGCAGTTCAACTACTCACCCATTCATACCATCTAGTCCAAGCGCCTTCACTATCCTCAATGATACACAAGCATACCCACACATGCAAAAGAAACGCACGCGAGAGAAAAGAAGGAGACCCCGCCGCACACTTTGTAGATATTGTCCGCTTTGCACCCTCTAGACACTCGTGGTTTTCAAAACGCTTCTGTATAGGTAAGAGGCATCCCGAGGCGATGTGGGACGTCACAATCACCCCCTCTTGAGACCCAGAGTCCTCGCTAACTTGACCTTAATGGGCTTGCAAGGTCTGCCTTGCACCCTCTTGGCGCTCACAGTTTTCAAAATGTGTCTACACAAGTAGGAGGCATCCCCCTTATGAGTGTCGGAAACTTCTCTAGGCGATGTGGGATGTCACGTCACACACACAGAGTATATACCTAAATAGGTTTAAGAATAAGAAGTATCAATAAAACATCTACAAGCAACATGTTCACCCAACTTCCTAGCTGGAAAGGAAAGAATATAAAGTGCCTCGCCTTTAGGTCTACTTAGGCATCTTTACCCTTCCTGCTGACCTAAAGGTTTTAACCAAGGGCAATCGAGACATTTTGATGATATTAAATCATTGGAAGTGTTATATTTGATGATCCAAAACTAAAATTTTACATTGTAAAGCTCAAAGACATCAGAATCAGACTCAAAGAACGGAGACATCATCCCAAAAGCTGAAAAGATGAACATCATTGAAGAACTGGGGTAGATAATTACGGTCTGAGCTAGAATTTATTGTAAATCTAATTTTGAATAACTTTAAGTTGAAGCTCATATCTAGGACCATGCATCATAAGTCATATCTTTCATGAGTCCTCTGATCATATGCGAATTGGCCAGGAATTTCATTCTTATCCTTCATGAGGCCTCTGCTCAGGTTGAGTTAGAGCTTTTGCAAGTTTTGGAAGGACTCAACAGTTGGAATCATAAACCAGGACCACATGCTCAATTCATATCATTTGATTTGGTCTCTTGGTTTCTCATAAGGCTTTGAACTCATTTGTTTCAAATCCTAAAAAACTTAACTGACCATGAGATAATCTCCAACCTAGAATATCTTGTAAATCTCATTAGTCATCTTGAAAGTACTGAGGACTTGAAACTCTGTTGATTCAATCTTTCAAGGCCCTAAGTCCATTCGAATTGAGCCTATGTACTTTGAATTTCAAAATCTAAGAATCGGGCCAATTCAGTTGACAGACTGAAAAGCAAAGGTCGACTCATGCTATCCGTTGAACTCTCCTTGTGAAAATACTTCTATTTAGTTGACTCTCACTTTTTGACCAGTCAACTCAGTCACTCTAGAGATTTAGGCCTTACAGACAATTCAAATGTCAATTAACTGATTCCCTTGGATCAGTCAACTTGGAATGCCCAGAGACTTTAAACACTCAAAGGGCATTTGACTAGGTTAACTGCTTCATAAGCAAGTTAACTTGTCTACATTGGAACTCTAAATCAAACGGCTAGTTCAGTTGTCTCTTCAAGCATTAAATGCTTACAACTCCTCTATTTTTTAAAGAGACTATAAATATGACCTTGGATCAGTATATAATTGTTAGAAACTAGTATGAAAACACTCTTGAGCTTACTTGATCATCATTCACAGTTTCTCATACACATTCATCATAGATTGAGCTATCAACTGAGTATTCAATCTTAGCTCTAGGATTTTGGGCTTAAACTAGTACACATCTATACTCTTGAGAGATACATCATTGTACACGCAAGGCTCACTCTCAGCCTTTGTGAGAGAGAGATTACAGGCTTACTTTCGGCCTTTGTGTGAAAGGAGATAGGCTTGCTTTCGGCCTTTGGGTGAAAGAAGGCAAGGTTACCCTAGGTCTTGCTGTGAGAGGAGATAGGCCTACTCTCAGCCTCTGTGTGAGTTGTAAAGGTTTTGCTCTTCATCAAAAAGAAGGGCCCAATTAGTGATGTGGGGAATCCTCAAGCAAATGCTTGAGGCGAGGAAGTAAAGCAGAGATCCGAACCTCGTAAACGTCTTGGTGTTTGAATTTCTCTATCCCTTAAACACCATTATTGTTATTATTGTTTATGCTTGTCTGCATCTCACTTCCATTTATGTCTTGATTTCACTTGCATTCAACAATAATTGAACAAGCTACCATTGTTTGCCACAAGACCAAATTCAACACCCACCCCCCTAGGGTCATGACTTGGGCTACACTTCCATGTGTTACCTTTCTACTCCATGGCCCTTTTTCTTTTATAGCAAATGACACTCCAACCTCTCAAATGTCAACTTAATCTTCCACAATAATATCCAATCTGAACAATTTTTCTGTATCTATTATATCTTCTAAGGGTTTGAACGCTTTTGTTATGAGCCAAAGGGAAACCTTTCATTCACAAAATAAAGAGAGAAGAAAGAGAGCTCAAGGAATAAATTTGATGCACACAATTTAATCCAAACCACATTCTGGGGAGAAATTTGGATAATCTGGCAAGTTTAGCCATGTGAAGTGGCATATAAAGCTAAACTGAATCATTTCTGTAACTCAAGGTTTACTAGCCAGGGGTGCTTCTAGAATTTTCTCAAGAACTTTGATTATGGATAAGAAGAAAACTGGAAACTGTCCTAACAGTTCAGCAAAGGTTTCAGAACCGACAAATTGGACAGAGTATCATAGGACAATATATCACATTGGGAACATGTTCAACAGTGATGTCAAAAGAATCTGTTAGGCCGACCTGGAATTTAAGAATTCAGCAAAGCAATTTTAATTTATTTTTTTGGTAAGTCAAGGAAGCAATATATTTGAACTATAACAGAACATACACATATGCATCTTGGCCAAAAACAGGAGCTTCAACCTTTTAACATTTTCTTCTTTTTATTTTTATTTTTGTTTCTTTTTTCTTTTAGGAAAGGAGGGGTAGGGTGTTTGAAAGAGGCCAAGGTCCACCTATGAATAGGCACATTGGGAGTATGCCACCCCAAGTACATCCACAAACAAAAGGAGCTACGAAAGGGAGGATCACAGATGACAAAACCCAGCTCATTGGAGGGAAAGATTGAACGCATAAAATGGAAAACGGGAAAAGGATTAGAAAAATCAAAATAGTAGAACTAAGAGAAACATCGGAAGTCAATATATGAATAAACAGTGGGTAGTGGGAAAGAAATACAAGGCCTTACGAAGTGGAGTTAACAAGGTGTACCACTCTTTGCCTGTAGGTACGACACTGTTCCACCAAGTCAACCATAACCTCCTGCCTAAGCCCCTGCAAAGTGGGAATAGAATTACTTCAAAAGCTGGGGGAAAAAATAAAAAAAATAAAAAAAATAAAAAAATCACATATATAAGACAGTTTATGAATTCTTATAGATTTGAGAGTATTTTATTTAAGAAATAAAAGCATCAGTGAGAAAACTTGTAAATTTTTAGCACTAATTCGAGCCCAGGACTAAGCAAAGCATTGTGCAAATGCCACACCAAGTTTACGCTGTCTTCCGATCGTACAAATATGAGCCAAGAACTAAGCAAAGCATTGTGCAAATGCCTCGCCAAGTCTGCGAGCCCAGAACTAAGCAAAGCAAATGCCTCACTAAGTCTGCATAGCCCTATTTAGAATCACACATATAATCAATCGCCTATCATATTATCATTTATATATAAACACAGAAAGATCTCATTTCTGAAAAAGAAGAAATGACCCTTACAGCAAATTAATATTACCTCTTTGTTCTCTGGATCCAGTGCACTCAGCATTTCTGCAAGGACATCCATAATACCCCGTGCATTCTGAATTTCTGTCAAACTAACAAAGGATATACCAATTGAAACCAAAAATGCATAACCAAAAATACCAATATAAAAATTGGTAAAAGATGCATGACAAATTTAAAGCAACCAATGTAGCAAGATATCAGAGTAGTTATGCTGATTTTAATATTGTTCTCAAATCAGTGAAATTGCACACCTTTTCATTTGTCTAAGCAAACATTCACACCATTAATATGGAAACAACAAGATGATTCAACACCAAGGGTGAATCCAGGAATTCTCAATGGGGTGGGGTAATATTTCTATGGGTGGGCTAATAGTAATAATATATATTTTTTTCTTTTGGGCTGGGCTAAAATTAGGTATAGTAAAAAAAAAATCCGCCAGTGTTCAACACTAAGCACTCAGTCCTAGCCTTCTAGTGCATAACTTCTTTGGGGTATCAGCACACATGGTGTAGAAAACAAAATCAACAACTAATAAATGTGGCAGTTTGTAGAGTATGAGCAAGCCACATGAATTAATAGTTAAAATTGGTGCCAATGAAGATAACTAGCAAAGTCACTTGTGAATTTTCAAATGGTCCGCAAGGTAAATAACCTAAAGGACAATAATAAACTTTGATCGAGTGAGGAAATAGGAGAAAATATCTATGGTGGTGGACAGTGTTGGTTCATTCCCCACTTTATTATTTTATTTTACACAGAAAATGATATTCTTATTCTTAGTTAATACATTATGTTTGTCCAGGTTTGTTGCTTTTTCTTTCGACAAGAATGTTTGAAGATTGTGTTGCACTAAAAAGTCCAGCATGAGTCAAAAGTTATCACTGGATCAACAAAGCCTTGTCCCCACAAACGGGCTGGCTTAACTCATATATTCCGCTACTCATAAAGGCATCAGAAAACTGCTTCAACAGTAACTTATCATCTAATTACAATTTATTCCATATACAGTGAAGTAATGAACTGAATTGAACGAAGGTCAGAAGTCAAGGCAAACAGACCTTCACTACTCCAAATAAAATGTATATAAGCACATAGATTCAAAGGGATTCTTTAAGATTCTCAAGAGTTAGCTTTGAATTCCAAGTAATTGGACAGTAACTTAAATTTTGAGATCATGTAACTAGTCAAATGCAACTACCAAGAAAGAAACATCAATTGGCAAAATGAATTCCACAAAATTTCTTGAAAAATTGCATTGCACTATTAGTCCAACCGAGTTCACAAGTTATTACTGGATCAACAAATTTACTTGTCCCAGCTATCTTTGGTCAGCTAACTCACATGTTGCTGGTATTCTCCACAATTCTTGAAGCCACCAGAAAAATGCTTCATCAGTAACTTACTTATCATATAATTATGTTTTAATCCATGATGACCAGAATCAAATAAAGATACCAAGACAGCAGTCAAGATAAACAGATCTTCACTACAATACTAGATCATCCAAATTGAATGAATACAGGTATGTAGTTTCAAAGAGAAAACCAGATTATCCTTTAAGAAATGCTCAAGAGATTTATAATTAGCTTCGCATATTCCAAAAAATTGGACACTCATTTAACTCTTGAGATCAAGTAAGGAGTAGCTGCTACCAAGAAAGAAGCGCCATTGACCAAATGGCAAGAAGTTTGTCATACTGATAGACTGGATGCCAACAGCCAATTTAACTTTCTTGCAAACAGCAAAGGAGCTAATTAATGTACCTCAAAGTTGGAAAATCAGCCTCTGCAGATGATTCAGCCGCTTCTTGCTGATTTTCTGGAGTACGAAGATTTTGTGGGTATGATGTCAGAGGCTGTGTCTGTGGGGGTGTAAATACAGGTGCAGACCTTTCAGATCTCTCAGGGAATGCTGCCCCAGCACGCTAAAGAATAAAAAAATAATAATAAAAACAGAGAGCAGTTTCTCAGAAAGTAAAGCAGCAAATGGTACATAAAAATATAATTACCTGAAGGCATTTAGTTTCTTAATTAATTATTTCCTACTCAAAACTGTAATTTACTTTAGTAAAACAATTATATTCAACGTACCAACAACTCCTGATATGCTGCAAAGTATTGTGGATATCTTGCTCTTGGTCCCCCAAAAGCTTCTTGCCAAGTATCAATTAGAATCAATATCTTCTCTTTGACTTGAAAGTCAGGCTACAATTGTACAGATTAACTATTATCTACCATAAAGAAGGAAAAAAAGAAAAGAAAAAGAGTATACATATAAAGGGAGAAACCAATCATTCAAATAATATTCTGACCTTCTTCTTCACTATTTTCACCATCTCATAAAGCACATCTTTCTCCGCTACATGCATATGGACAATATCCCCACAATTCTTTATAATTGTCTCCAATAGCTATATAATGGTAAAAAGACCAAGTAAAACTAACTGAGCCTTTTCTGGATGAAGTTGTGAAAATGACAGACAGAATGTTTCATTTCTTTCAATAAAATTTAGAACTCAGAGATATGGTGGTACAATATCAGTCAAGCTTTCAGAAGATCAGGTCAACTTTTCATTTTATAGAATAGATTTTAATCACTGAAGTTCTCAATTGGCTCAGAAGTGAAGCTAGTTCATGGGTGATCATGGAATAATTAAGGGTAAATTACCATGACCTCCTATGACATAAAAAAAATCACGAAAATTACTCCAACACCTGTCATTATTAGTAAACCTAACATAAACAAACAGTATGTGTTGTTTTACCATTTTACCCACAACATTAATATAATCATATTAAATTGGAATGCAATAAATATATATATATATATATATATATATATATCATAAAATAGAAGAGTTTAATTACCAGTTTGCCCTCTCTCAATGTCCATATTTCCTTTTATATACCCTTTTCTTCTTTCTCTAAAAATTTTCAGCCTACATTTCTCTCTCAAGACCACCGTCAACACCGCTACCGCTACCACTGCCATTGCCGCCTTTATAGGATTCCCAACATCTCTCTCTCTCTCTCTCCCCCCACCACAGCCAATCTAATGGTGATTTACTCTGTTCTCTATAATCATTTATTAGTTTTGCACTGCACTGGCCCAACAAATTATCTATATATGCCTAAGCTACTCACCATCAATCTACAAAGATGTGTCACCCATGCATCATCTCTTCGCTTCAGCCACAAATAGTCGAAATAGTAGAAACAGAAAAAAAGGGGATTTACTTTTGACTTTCAGAATTCCCATTGAGTTAAGAGTATATATGTGTGTAAATATATATATATATATATATATACACACAAACTTTATATCTGGGTTTATTTTGTTATACCATATATACAAATATCATATATGCTTTGGTATGGCAATGGTAGTGTGTGAGATTGAGACAAGAGTGGTGAATAGAAAGATTTCTGGGTTTTCTAGAGAGAGGGAAGAGAGGAAAGAAGTGGTGGAAACACCATTGATGTTGTATCACTGATCGGCAACAATTGTAGATAGTGCAAGCTGCTACATACTGCTACATATAGGGTATTTTTGGGATTTAAGAATTAATTCTTCAATGGGCAGAACAGTCAACTAACAGTAGACAGTACAAACCTAAGGGAGTGATAAATTGTAAGACTGTTACCCAAAGCTCTGGTACAAGAGTTAGCACAACGCCAAAAACAGATCTAGAGAGGAGATAAATAGATATCGTCCTGTCTCTTATAC
>JAOTQH010000057.1:2584606-2594784 GCA_025631255.1 Cornus kousa | reverse complement strand
ATGAAAGACATGACATGGAATTTTCTAACTTGTCTTGCCCTTTCTGCATTTTATCTCTGCTTGTTCGCACAGCCCTGCTATTCAAGAGAACAGAATTACAACTGTTCAGTGCTTGTCTGGTACTGGTTCACTGAGAGTTGGAGCTGAGTTTTTGGCAAAACATTATCACGAAGTAAACTGATCACTCCTCTTTCTTCTTCTTTTTTTTTTTTCTTTGATTTTATTTTTGGTTTTTTTTCTTTGCCATTATAATATATTATTATGCAACTCACTTGGTCTTGTAACCTGCAGCACACGATATACATTCCCCAGCCCACATGGGGAAACCATCCAAAAATTTTCAATCTGGCAGGATTATCCGTGAAGACCTACCGCTATTATGATCCAGCAACTCGTGGACTCAACTTCCAAGGTTTGGTATCATCCTTATGGATAAGATGGTGACCTTCCTGGAATTACCTTGCCAGTTGCTCATCCATTTATTTGCCTTATCTATATGAAATTCTATGCATTACTTCATATCAGAATAAGAAAAAAAAAATGGTTTTCATCTTCTTACTAACTTTATACATCTTTGATTACCCTGATACCTTGTTTTTATCTAATAATTTACAACAATGTATCAAATTTTGTATTATTTAGTATCTGCGTGTGAGTTTCCCCACCATGGTATGTTGCATTGTGTATGCATACACGCGCGTTCATGAATATGTATATCCGTTTGTGTTTGTAAAGATCTTGTTTATGTCATGATATTTTTTTCCTATGGATTATAGGCTTGTTGGATGACCTTGGTTCTGCTCCATCAGGAGCAATAGTGCTTCTTCATGCATGTGCCCATAACCCCACTGGTGTTGATCCCACCCTTCAGCAGTGGGAGCAGATTAGGCAGTTGATGAGATCGAAAGGGCTGTTACCTTTCTTTGATAGTGCGTATCAGGTGAGTAACTGTGCATGCAACTAGTTTGGATTCCTCAATCCACTAGGATCCTAATTTGAATCTTAAAAATACTATGTCCTTTGTTGAGCATCTTCAAGAGTTTAAGCTGATGTATTTTTGGCATTTGAAGGGTTTTGCAAGTGGAAATCTGGATGCTGATGCGCAGTCCGTTCGCATGTTTGTTGCTGATGGTGGTGAATGTCTAGCAGCTCAGAGCTATGCAAAGAACATGGGGCTTTATGGTGAACGTGTTGGTGCCTTAAGCATAGTAAGACACTCGAGATCTGTTTTTAAGAACTGAATGTCCACTACTATGAAGTTCTCACAAAATTATGCCCATAATTTTGGAGTGCATGGTGTTTTTTTTCTAACCTGAATGAATATTCACTCATTTCATATAAATCTTGATCCTGTGTTGAACTGTTGAAGTCCTGATGTCTACTAATATATATTTAGAAGGGATATCTGTAAAATGACCCCCTCACCCCACTTCTTTGTTGTTGTTCATCTATCACTTTCTCTTTTTCTTTTCTTTCCACATTCTCATGCAGACTTTGTTACCTTACCTGAACATAAAATAAAAAATAAAAGAAAACCTGAACATAAAAATAAAATTAAAAAAAGAAAAGAAAACTTAAACCTTTTACCTAATTGAGTGAAACATTCTTCAAGAATCTCAATGATATTGGGTTGTGTTTGTGCCTTCCTTTTTTTATATAAAAATGTGGGAATGACTTCTTTTATCATATATTTTAAAGGACTTTAGAATTGCCAATAAATTGAAAAGTTCATTGGTTCATCCCTTGTCAATATCTACTATTGATTTATAAGTTCTCTAAATGAAAAAGGAGCTCACAACAACAGGCAATGGATTTTGGTAAGTTTATTTAATCTGTTAATTATTGAGCCATCAAATCAGTAGTTTTCCTTTGCAAATTGTTGTTGGCCGACTTTTAGTTTTTTCCACATTGGCAATTTTTTTTTTATGCAACTTCTAAAAGTACCAAACAATTTCTAGTTACATAATACAGTGGCAATACAGGAATTTAGTGTCAAATTTGTCAATATTTTAGTCTGAGGTGGTCTCGGGAACAAAAAAAATTTAAAATAAAAAATATATATATTTTTTACCAGTTTCATGTGCGAGATTGCAAAGTTAAGGAGGTATATTTAATAGCCTGAAAGGGTGGAGGTCTAAGGCGACCCCCTTGGATGTGTGATTTGTAGCGCAGTATCGTTGTTCTTCCATACTTTGCTGGTCATCTTACATGCAAATTAGACCTTCCTGGTTATAGTCTAATTGTGATGTCTGCCAAAATTTTCACCTGACAGGTTTGCAAGACAGCTGATGTTGCTAGCAGGGTTGAGAGCCAGTTGAAACTTGTGATCAGGCCCATGTATTCTAATCCACCAATTCATGGTCCATCTATTGTGGCTACCATCCTCAAGGACAGGTATTGAAGTATTCCAAAAGATTTGGAGTTTTGAGTCCATATCTTCTTTTTTACCCAATCTAAGAATACATACATATTGTAGAATGAAACAATCAAGAGTGAACATTATCTACAGTGGATTCTCAAATGTGTATAGATGAGATGAAAATACATCTGATATAATGCTTTCCACTTTCTCTTAAAATCCACACTTGACTTGCATAGTAGACATCTCATTTCATATTTTCATTATTTCTTCTGTTTGTTGAGTTCATACTTCTAAATTTTTTTTTTTTTTTTTACGTTTGTGTACTTTACCTACAGGAATATGTATAATGAATGGACTATTGAGTTGAAGGCAATGGCTGATCGTATTATCAGCATGCGGCAGAAACTTTTTGATGCCCTTCGTGCTAGAGGTAATATATTTGAAAAGTTACCTTGTACAAGTGTGGCAGTGTCCCCTCATGTTTTGGCCTCCTTTGTTTTTTCATTTTTCGGGTTGAATTGCGAGTCCTGCACTAACATTGTCAATTGATCTTTGAGTATCCATAAGTCTCTCTTGCACATGCATGCTTGCTTTCACACACTTGTATTCAGCTCCAGCTCCCTCTTGTGTGGTTTTGTTAGTTTATCTTGCATAGGGCAAAATTAATTCTGGATTTGTTATTTGGGTCTTGAGTTTTGTCTTTAGATTTGTATTGAACAACTTCTACACTTAAGAGATTGGAGGAAAAATGATAATTGAATGGTAACGAAGTGTAATAATGTGTTGTTCATGTTTAAACATGAAACTTTGCCAAACGCAATATTGCACTTCCATGTGAGATAGAGTCTGGATTTATTATTATATTGACTCAATTTGATAGGAAAAACCACTGTAATCTGGGTCCCTATCCTGATTTCTGACCAATTTGTTCGATTTACCCAGCATTCTCAACTAGTCAATCATCACTCTCCTCAAAAGTGACCTGAATGAATGTTTGCATTTGATTGATATCAAGAAGGATGAATGACATATCTCGGGTCGAGTAAATTTTTATGTTTTTTTATATCTTCTCTTTTTTTCCTGGCAGGTACACCTGGCGACTGGAGTCACATCATCAAGCAGATTGGAATGTTTACTTTCACAGGATTGAACTCACAGCAAGTTGCCTTCATGACTAAAGAGTACCACATCTACATGACATCTGATGGGTAAGAAGATCCATTCCATGACTTAATTACGTAAAACAAGTCCAATATTTATCATGTGCAGTAATTATCATGTGTACTTGCTTCTACCATCCCCAATATTAGCAATATAACAATATTTATGTCCGCACCTACTTCAGTAGAAGAGGGGAAATAAAAAGAAAAGTTATTTTTGTATCCAGCCTTAAAAAAGCATACAAAAGTGGAATTTTATTATTAAGTGTGCAAAGCTCAAATATTGGTTGGCCATGTGTGCCATGTCATCTAGAGTAACACGCCAATTGTAAATACTGTATATGAATGTCATTAGAGGCTCCAATGAGTTCGGATGATATAAATTGGTTGAGTTGGTAAAATCTTGGTTTTTCCTGACTTAGGTTTTAGTCTTCCTATGAGCTTGAATATTTACTAACACATGACCATATCCCTGTGGAAGAAGAAGAAAGGAGGGGGGAACTTTGTTTGCTCTAGAATGTCAGAAAAATGATGAGAGGCGTGTGTTCACTTTCTCAAGGGAGGTTTCTTGTACTTATGGGGCTGGCTTTTGGAAGGGGACCAGGAAGAGTAGAGGGCATTCTACATATTTGTTGGTTTTTTATTAGTCGATCGTAGAAGGGTGAGATTTTGGCATGGCATTTGTTGTGGTGGAGTCCCTCTGGAAATTGCTTCCTGGACATTATTCAGATTGCCTCGGATAGAAAATCACCGATGTCGGATTATGTCAAGGTTGAAGAATGGTTCTGCCATTGAACTACGCAGAATTGGGAATTGGAAGTGTCTGGATGCCTTCAAGGAATTATGGTTTTTCAATGTGCAAGGAGATGGAGATGTTTTGGAATCAAATTTAGTCGAGACATAATTGTTTCTATAGGATGTCTAGTCTTTTTTCTTTTTCTTACCTTGAGATTGGCCGGGGTGTTCAAGTGGAGTTGTAGTATTTGGATATAACTTCTTCAGGTGTTTATGGTTTCTCAGCATGTGTAGGGATGAAGGGTGCTTTGTAATGTAATCTGAAGAAGTTTAATTGTTTATACAGGTGGTTTTTCCTCGTTTTTCTTTTTTTCTTTTTTGTCAATGTGCGGGATAGGGGAGGGGTGATAAGGGAGGTAGGACTTGTGCCAACAGTTCATCGCAGAAGAAAGGATTCACTAAGCCGGGATCACTCACTAACTGGGGGGCACGTTTGGGTGGCTGAGACTGATTTGGTAGTAATTTGGCAGTGAGCAAAGGTGTGGGTGTGGGGGGAGATTGATCTGGGGATGTGTGTGTGCATGCGGGGTGTGTGGGTCAGAGGTGGTTGGGCAGAGACTGATTCATGGATTACTTTGGGTGGCTGGCAAGAAAATAACTCAATTCATATTTCACCCTTCATCATAAAATTATATATATATATATATATATATATATTATTTGGAAAATATTTTTCTAATTTTAAAAGATAACCAAATACCAAAAAGTGATAAAAATATTTTTAGGAGAACAATTACATGAAAACAGATGGAACCAGTCACCATCTATAATTTTTGGAGAAATTTTAATACCATATTGCATCCAAAGTGCGGTGCCAATTTCTTTCTTCTCAAAGGGAGGTCCCCTTTGTAAAACTTCATCTCGACTCGAGATGCAATTAATGATTATTCAAATATTGTTAAATGCCATTTAGCATGTTCAGACCTTATCTTTTGGGTATTGTTACTTCATTTTGTGATTTTATGTAATTTGCCGGTACTTTGAATGTGTCGTCCCATGACGAAAAAGCAAATGGTGTCTTCAATGGTCTAATTATATCCATCTCCGAATTGCAGGAGGATTAGCATGGCGGGTCTGAGCTCGAGGACGGTCCCACACCTTGCAGACGCAATACACGCAGCTGTCACCCGTGCTGCCTAAATTGGTTACAGGCAACTTTTTCCGTGGTAATTCCCGTTACGTCTTTATGACAGTTTTGTTGTAATGATGATAATAATCGAAAGATCAGAGGTAAAAACAAACCTTTGATTCAGCAAGGGAGTTATAAACACTTCAAATTGGAGGAAGTCTTGGACTTGTTTCATGGCATGTACGGGAATTTTTTTTTAATCCCTTAATTTGTGAACAGAAGAAATGTATTTTCTTTATGTTACACGAAAATAAAGCTCAATTTGATTATAACGATGGGCTGGGAATTTGGTAAGAAAGAATGTTTAAGTTTGACCTAAATCAAAGTACAAACATTGCTTGGTGCTTGTGTTGGTATATTTGCACAACCCAATGGGATAGTCTAACAGCAAAAACTCACCTCATATTTTGGAGATCGGCAGTTCGAATCCCTTTGAAGCCACCACCCAAGGCTAGTGCATAGGGGACTACATGTGTTCGGTGTTGAATTATGAGAGTATATTTGCAGAATTTGTTTTGTTTCAATCCTACTCAATTTGAATTGCTTTTGCTAACCATTTTCTAAATATTTGGTAACAATAGCTTCTGGTTCGACAAAGGTTATCGTCTTAGCAAAATCACAAAATAAGATTTATGTAATAATTGAAACACAGAAAATCTCATGTTATGTTTAAGTTGGGATTAATTTGCCAATGCAGAATACTCAATTATTCACTTCCTTGTGTTCCATAAAGAACCTTTTTGACTTCATGATAATTACCAAAGGTATTCATTTGCTCACATCTAAGACAAAGAATAATTATATAATTTTCTTTATTTAAATAAACCTAATGAAGTGCAAGGGTGACAAGTTTAAGATTCTCTCCCATCTGAACTGATCGGGCCACCTGCCTACCCAGAATGCTCAGTATGGCTCTGATACCAACTGTAACAGCTCAACTAGATGCTACACAATCTGATCCAAAATTTTAAGCTATTAAGAACAAGACTCCCCTTGTAACAACAATCCAGTGCACAAAGAGAATATCATCATACGTGTCATATGTTTCCAGTTCCTCTATTCCATCCGGAGAGGATATTGCCATATGTTCGGAGTTACCCCATTCCATCAATTCCCTTCTTACTGCTAAATTTCTCTTCGGTACGTATCGTCTTCTTGTATCCCTGGCCTCTAGGGAGTTAGACAGTCTTAACTTTGGTTAACTGTGTCCACATCAAGTGCTATGATAGAATTATTTACAAACTGATACGAAATACTAAATTAACTACTGTTTCTACAAAAATCCAGATTACTCATTTTCGCAACTAATATCTAGCAGGAAAAACTGAAACTTCACACCACAGTGGTAGACTTGAATATGATCACAACTTCATTCAACGGTGTTTGCAACACTCTTCTTTAACAATTTACTTTCTCTAACAACACATCAAGCCTAAAACTGTAAAAGTTGGAGGGGGGAAAAATATATATATATATATCATGCACCTTGCTTGAGTCTGCTAAGAAATGAAGAAACACCAAAAGGAAATCAGAATGCACAAAGAACAAAATCTTGAATGAATAAATAATTTATATGGTAAAAAGTTTACAGATTATATATAATAACAGCAAAAGAAGGCAGATAAAAATACAGGTATACACCGAATGTTTACAGTACAAGGCCTATTCGCCATAAGATTCAGAACTTGCTATCTGCAACCTTTCAGCAAATAGGAAGATGGGCTTGAAAAACTTATGGCAGTAGAAAATTTCCTGCTTTGCGTTCCCTTCTCAGGTGTCCCACATTCACTGAAATCAAGCACTCGCCGCTCCGACTGAAAAAAAATAAAAAAATAAAAAAATAAAAAAAAATTCCCAAAACAACAGAATCGTGCAGATAAATTCTAAAAATACTGATTTGGTGAACGTTTCCTAGGCAGTATTGAAATTTTTAACTTCACTAAACAAGTTGTCTTGTTAGAAGAATATTCCATTAATTAATCAAGCTATAATAAGCAATGAAAATGATAACAAATATATATGTGACAAGGACCTAAACTTCAATATCATGTCCATAGTCCGTACTAGATTTTGTACGAGCACTAAAACTTTATACATTAAAACACTCCTGTGATTTCAAAGGAACCATGAATAAGGTCATTTTTAACCAAAACTCTCATTTTCTTTCAAAGTTTCTAAAAGTTCTCACGATTTTTTGAAGTTGCAAAACATGAATGAATTTAAACTAGAGATGATGACGACGACGATGATAATGATTGGTTAGATGTAACAACTATTTAGTATTTGCTGACAATTTCATTTTGGCACATTTCTCCTTTTTACTTCATATAATGTATACCTGAATCTTTGGACAAACTAGAATTTGTTAATTTTTCCTTTCTTTTCATTTTTGGTGTGTCATCTTTAGAGGTTCACAAAGTTGTAAACTATAATTTGTTCGTCGCTTTAATAAAGACGCGTTCAAGGGGCATGACACTATAAAAGAAGAGAAAATCCTACTTTTCAGTTTTCATAAATCAACCCAATCCTAGAAAACAGACTATAGCGGTCTGGATCAGTTTCAATAATCATAATCGTTCAGTTGTGTTGAAAAAACAGTATGACCATTCTGTAGAGCTGAGTGCTCAAAACTAGCGAATCATAAAAAAAGGAAAAATAATTTCTTAAATGTGGTGCAAAAATCCTTACCAAGATATTTGAAGCCACAGGGGAGCGGTTCCCCAGCTGCCCATTTGCAATTAGATTGTTCTCCTCTGATTTCTGGTTGTTGGAGCATCTTTCCTTTAATATTGTTTCGGGCGTTTCATTTCCCAAAACCTCCTGTGCATCAGCAAATGCAGCTGCAGTATGCTCACTAAGCTGTTTCATCAACCCAATGGCATCATAACTTCTGTCCCCTGGGCTCGTAAAATACCCTATATCCTGCCACAAATTTCTAAAAGTTATAAAGAAGCAAAAGAATTGCAGAAAGAGAATGAGAGATCCCAAAACATATGAAGGGGACTCAATACTAACAAAACTTGAGATACCTCAATTGTTATATCTGTATCGACTCTTGGGCCTGGCACAAACGAGTTAATAAACCAAGGAGACTTCCAAGCTGAAGGGGATTCGATACTTCTTCTGAAAGGAGTTCCGCAAAATCTAATAACAAAGACCATCAGCACGCAAACCATAAGAAATAACCATGGGATGCTATTGATACTAATTCAATAGTTTTAAAACTAGATGAACAAAAAAAGAAATAAACACATTACAATTTATGAGAAATCAAAGTGAGCTGTATCTCTCATCACACACACACACACACACACAGAGGTTCATAACAAGGCACAATAAGAACAGTGATCATACACACACACACACACAAAATAAAATAAATAGACTCAAGAACAGTAGAATAGAATGTACAAAATGATAGTATAATGGAAATAAATTCTGCAGAATCTTACATGCTAAAATTTTCAGAAACAGCATCTTTCCCAGAATTCCCAACCTTCATCTCCATTGGAGACGATGAAGGAGCAGATTGTACAGATGTAACTGCAACTAAATAATTTGTGTCCTTTGCAGAAACAATAGGAGAGCTAGAAAACGATGAACATGGATTTGTAGATGAAGGTTCTGGAAGAGTGCCTTGACGTAATGCAGTTTCCACCAAACTTCTGGAATGCCGATTTCTAAGAGTTTGAACTCCTGGACACATGGCTCTGTCTGGTTTAATTTTAGAACAATCAGGAGAAGATAAAAGGAGGTCATTCATGTTATGTTCAGTAAGTACACCAGAAGGCTGTTGCACCTGAAAATAAGGATAAAAAATATCTAATCAGTAAGTTGTAATGGTAAAAGATTGAACAATAATATCAGAAGTAGCAGTAAAAATTCAAGAAAATGAGTCAATTGTCAAAGGGGCCATTACTTGGCGCATTCATAAAAAACTTGGTTCAGAAGGGCAAAAAATAAGGGTTCAAGTCTGAGAATAGTCCTTTACCTAGTTCACCCTTCCTCCCAGCACCCCACATTCAGAGGGGACCAACAATTGGAAATATCATTTCTAATTATCATGGATGCATAATCAAAGTATTTTACTGATAATGTATTTACTATATACTCTCCAACAGTTTAAGCATAAATCAAGATAGGGCATATGAAGATATTGAGCAGAAGAAAGAAAAATGCCAACAAACATGTTAAAACTTCAGAACACGGATCAAGAAAATGTAAAGACCAGTTGATACTGGCAAATTGATTGCCATCAGAACGATAGAGTTTTTCATACAAAGTAATGAATGAGTTGTCCGCTTCATGATGTAAATTAGAAAATCACAATCTATAAACATCTATTATGTATGCATATTATATTGTCTGCAGCATCAGCATAGAGATGCCAAGAACAAAAACTCACAATTTTGGCTGCAGCATCAGCATCACAATTAGACTTATCATCAGTACCAGCAGTATCTTCCTTTGTATTGTCTTGGGGACGAGTGCTATCAAACTCTTCCTCTGAATTTTTGTTGTTCAAAAGCGCAGTGTCATCATTGCCCCCTTCAAAAGTGTGACCCATATTTTCTTTATTTTCGGTCAATACTCCAGAATTTCTTTTCTGGTTTGATAATGGAGACCGCGGAGGTGCTCTCTGGTTCCCATTCTCATCGGACATAACATCTACTTGAGAATAATCTCTACCCAAGCTGGGACATGACTCCTGATTCATGTCGCTCTCGAGCTG
>JAOTQH010000057.1:2572611-2584506 GCA_025631255.1 Cornus kousa | reverse complement strand
TATATATATATATAAAAGAAAAAAAAAAAGTGCATTACATAGCTTCCTACAAATAAAATAAAAAATACAACTCAGGAAAAAATAAATAAATGACTCTTTTTAAAAAAAAAAAAATTAATTAAATTATTATGCAAATTAAATGACTCTTTTTATTTAATTTATGAAAAATAATTTTTTTTAATTAATTAAAATATGATTATCTTTACATTAATTAATTAATCCAATACACATATAATAATTATTTTACACACCATCACACAATATCATTTTTTTTATTTTTTTATTTCACACACATTCCCACGCAATGGCCCACCACTGCGCTGCCCTTTCTGCTCAAGTCAGACGTTATTCCATTACTTATCTGTAAAGAGAAAAGTGTGTAATATGAATTGGGCCCCACTAGTGTGTAATCCACACAGGAACGCCATTCATTACACACAGACACACATATTATACACTTTGTCATGGCGCTGGGTTGCTCTCATGGTTATTATATAAAAGCCTATGTGCCAAGCAAATATTATAGATACTATCTATATAATACACACGTCATGCATGATGCATATGCCATGTTATCCTCTAGCATACCCACGTGGCACCTTCACGAATATGGCAGGACACGCAGGCACGGATCATTGGGAGCATGCACTCTTCTGTTGAAATTTTTTATTATTATATTTTATATTTTTAAATTTGTATTTTTTTATATTTATATTCAAAAAAATTTAAAATTACCCTCACTGAAGTAATAAAAAAAAAATCCCTCTACATACATTTCTCCTTCCTAATCGTTTCCGGAGGACACGACACAGTGGTGGCTTACTTAGTTCTTTTGTTTGCATCATAATTGCAAAGTTAGGAGATAAAAAATAAAAAATAAAAAAGGAAGCCAGCAGCAGCTTCTTGCACATCATGGGTCAATGTTTTGACCATGGCAATTTTTTTTTTTTCAAAGGGGGACAGACTTACGAGAGATATTCCTTGATCCATACAAAAACATTTTGCAAATTGGGGAGAAAATGAAAAGAAGAAAAGCTTTTTGCACATCATGCATTAAGTGCACCGCATGATACCAAGTCAGACAAATAAAAATTATTATAACACTTAATTGAGAGCAGTTTTAAAAATTAAGTGGATCAAGAATTTGTAGAAGTTTCTATTTTGAATAAAAATTTAAGTTATTAAGGGAGATGACAAATGTCTAATTCATTACAAGTGGTATTAGATTAGATTCAATTTTCGATGATGACTCTTATGCTGAGTATGTGTATGGGTATTCTCACTGTTAGGGCACCAGATAAACAAAATAATATAACTGTAATGAGAGCATTGTGAGTCCAATGATGGAGGAGAGTGTTATGGCTCATATTAAATCCAGATAGAGAAGGTATCTTGGCTTACAAAAGTGGATACGTAGCAACATAAAACAATTTAAAAGTTTGAATTTGATGATGAGTGTCTGCCCATTACATAATATTTGTTCCATTATTTACTTTTTGCAATAATAAGAATTTTGATCTATCACATAGTTCGCATCATTTGTGCATTGTTTCCCAAATCTTTAAGTTGCAGAGCAATATTATTCGAGTCTTTACAGCTATGTTATGTAATAGGTTTATCTCAATTGAATTTTATTCCACATCATAGAACTGTAATTTGAATTATTGTGTGTTGACATTTTCTTGTCATTCAAGTACAGATTAAGAAAAATCATTTCAAGGGATCATCATTGAGAAAAGAGACCACACTAAAAATGGTCGTATCAAAATCCATTTTGCATCCCAATAATAAAAAGTTTCAACTCCTCTCATACTAATGTGCTAAGAAATGAAGGAACAACAAAAGATAAATCAGAAAGCACAAGAACAATCTTTAATCTATTAGTAATTATATCAAAATCCATACACCATAGGAAAGATTGAGAAGCCAAAAAAGGCAGATATGCACACATGTATTAATTCTACAGTAATATCTTACAGAATACTCCTCTATAGCTATAACAACTTACTACTACCTGCAGCACTTCAAAAGATGGCAGATGGACTTAAGGAGCTTGTGGACGTAGACAATTTCGCGCTTTCTGTTCCCTTACCAGGAGTCCCACATTCACTAAAATCAAGAACACGCCACTCTTTCTGCAGAGGATACCAAATACAAAATGTCATAAAAGGAAAGGGAAAAAAAAAAAAAAAAGCATCAAATTAATTCAACAATTCATCCAAATTCTGGGAAATGCAAATTCAGGAGTCCCATGCTATATGTAGCAAGGATCCCATTAGTTATTCCAGGAGAGAAATTTTGCATTACCCAAATCAGTCCTAAACTTAGTCAACTCCAAACTACATTTTATATTGAGTGGTGATCAGATAAGCTCAAGTGAAGTGTCGAAAGAAAACTAATTCAAGCTAGAAATGACAATGACGATAAGAAACTGATAATAGTAATTATACTTTTTCGCTCCAATTGCTCAGCAGCTGCTGCTACTACTACTACTAATAATACAACTAATACAAATAGTTTTTGAGGCTTCAATTAGTTAACTATAACAAATGTTTACCAAATTCATATATTTTATATATATACATATTGCAAAATTCTCCTTTTTACTTCACAAACTATATACCTAATCTTTGGAAGAACTAGGATTTGATAGTTCTTCCTTTTCCCTTTGGTATGTCATCTTTATAGGTCCAGAAAATTACTTACAAGTAGAAACTTTTTAGTTCACTTAAAAGAAAGAGCAATAGGGGAAGAGGGGCTTGACATTAGTATCATTGAACAAGGACTTCACAACATACACGACACAAAAACAAGTCAGAAAAAAAAATAAAAAAAATAAAAGAGCAAGAGAAGAACATTGACTTCTCCAGTTTCGTGAATTACCCACTTCTAGCGTAAGTAAGAAATAGTGGCATGGACCCATTTGATCATTGCTTATCTAATTGCACTCAAATGAGGGTGGTAGGCATACCATTGCAGTTCCATTGTAAGTTTATTAACAAATTGGACTAGTTGCATTCAGAAACTAGTAACTACCATTCTATGGAGCAGACTGAAGCCCCAGAATCAGAGAATCTAAACCAAATATTGAAAATTATGCCAAAAAATTCATACCAATACATTTGAAACCACAATGTCACGGTTCTCTGGCTGACTATCAGCAATATGATTATTTTCCCGGTCCAGTTTCTGATTGTGGTAGTCATTTTCTGTTAATTCTGTTTCAAGAGTTTCATTTCCCAAAACCTCCTGCGCATCAGCCAATGCTGCTGCAGTATGGTCACTCAACTGTTTCATCAATCCAATGGCATCATAGCTTCTGTTCCCTGGGCTCATAAAATACCCTATATCCTGGAAGAAAATTCCAAGTAATATACAGATGGAAAAGCAAATCAGAAGAAATAAAATAAAATAAAAAGAACCTATAACAAAATCCATCATATACTTCAATATTACATGCAACTGCAAGAACTTGAGATACCTCAATTGTTATATCAGTATCAACTCTTGGACCCGGCAGAAAAGAGTTAATGAACCAAGGGGACTTCCAAGCTGAGGGGGACTTCCAAGCTGAAGGGGACTCGAAACTTCTCTTGAAAGGGGTTCCGCCGAATCTGGAAACAAGAATCATCAGTCATGGGATGTTTCTGATACTAACGTGATTGTTGACCAAGAAACAAACAATAGATGAATACAGCTCAAATCAACAAAGCTTTTGTCAACATTTAGGTGGTTACATAAATTTTATTTTCCCATTCTACACTATCTAATGCCATAACTTCAGCCAAACCACATGTTACCACATCTTTCATTATTAATTCTATCCATGTTAATTTCGATCTCCTCTTCCCTAGCATTACCCCCATTGTGGACCATATCACTCCTTCCTAACAAATGCACCTAGTGGTCTTCTTTGCACATGTCTAAACCATTTTAGTCGATTTTCTCACTTTTTATCGCAATGATCACTACTTCAAATTAACTCACTGATGTCATAATGTGTTCATTTCTAGTTGTATCCTTTCTTGTCTTACTGCACATCCATCTCAACATTCACATTTCCGCCACATGCACTTTATGTATATGTTGTTTCTCAGTTGCCCAAAATTCTGACTCGTATGGCATGACTAGTCAAATAGCTGTTTTATATAATTTAACTTCTGATCTTAGAGGGATACGCGAATCACACAATATACACCCATCTTGCCTTGAATCTATGATTAACATCAACTCCTCCGCTAAACTCATCCTGCCTTGATTCTATGATTAAAAATATCTCCAGTTTCCCCTTTATTGCAAACTATCAGCCTAAATAGCAAAAATGTTCACTCTCTTTATCCTCAATTTTCACTGTATCCCTATTTGTGTTTTTCGATTTTACTAAAATTACACTATATATTAAGTTTCATTCTTACTTATCTTAAATCCTTTTAATTCTAGAGATCCTTCTAAACTTCCAATTTAGTACTTACCTCATCTCTAGATTCATCATTTGAAATAATATCATAGCAGATAACATACACATTAGATCTCTAGGTATCCTATTATCATAAGCTTTCTCATTAAAAACCATCTGAATATCTTTTCTTCTACTAACAAACAAGAGATGAATGAAAAACAATGTATGATACTAATCTGACATAAAAGTAATATGAGTAAAATTTAACCATATCTATGATGGAAACTGTACAAATCCAACAACAACAACAACCAAAAAAAAAATTCAAAAAAACAAAAAAAACTCCTAATCTCCCAGAAAAAGCCATCATTTTGTTAAGTGATCAAACAGAAGGGAAAAAAAAAAAAAAGAAAAAAAAGAAACAGCATTATGGAGTATACAAAATGACAATATAACAACAGGAAAAGCTGCAGTATCTTACATGCTCAAGTTTTCAACACCAGCATTATTCCCAGAATTTTCAACTGTAATCTTTAAGGGGGTCAATGTAGTAGCAGATTTTACAGACTTACAAGCAACCAAATGATTTGTGTCATTCTTCTCACAAACTGTAGAGGTAACAACAGGTAAGTGGGAATCTGTGGATGAAAATTCTGAAAGAGTGCCTTGATTTGGTGCAGCCTCCAATCTTCTGGAATGCTGATTTCCAAGAGTTTTAGAACTTGGACCCATGGCTTTGTCTGATTTAATTTCGAATCGATCAGGGGAAAAGAAAAGTAGATCGTTTATGTCATGTTCAAGAAGGATTCCAGAAGGATGTTGCACCTGAAAATAACAAACAAAAAGATTTAAAAAACCAATCTAATGTAGTACTTTTCAACTTCCAATATAATGATAAAAGTTTGAACCATCTGGACAGGAGTTATACAACTAAAATCAAATGAGTCAATTGCCATAGTAAGGGCCATTGCTTAATGCAATCATAAAAAGAACAAGCTGGCAAGCACAATTAAGATTCAAGTCTGGGAGCAACCGCTTGACATGCAAATAAAACTGAAGGATCCAATCCCTCCCTCCCAAAATCTCCATATTGGGGTGCCAAATTAAGTAACGACACTTTTAACTCTTTACTCCAACAATCTAAGCATCAACACAGAGTTTGAAGAATTGAACAGAGAAAAGAAAAATGCCAACAAGGAGCTGAGAAATTTGTAACATGGACAGGAGTCCAAGTGAAAGACGCTTGATACTGACAAGTGACAAGTATGACCCTGTTCAGAACTAAACTCTTTTTCAAACAGAGTAACTATCTTTGTCCTTACAAGTTTCACGACGTAATTTAGAAAAGACACTTTATAGCCATTATCTTTATAAGTTTATGTAAAATTAATCCAAAAAAAAAAAACACTCACAGTTCGAACCGCTGCATCAACTAAACCCTTAGTTTTAGCATCAGTGGCAGAAGTCCCTTCCCCTGCCTTGTCCTGGGAATTAGTGCTATCAAACTCTTTCTCTGAGATTCTTTTGTCCAAAAGTCCAGTGTCATCTTTGCCCACTTCAAAATCATGACCCAGATTTTCTTTATCTTTGGACGAGATTGTGGAATTTCTTTTCTGGTTTGACAATGAAGAACGCAAAGATGCTTTCTGGTTCGCATTGCCATCAAATGTAACATCTAATTGGGAAAAATCTTTGGTCAAGCTGGAAAATGAAAACTGATTCATGTCACTCTCAAATTTTTTCTCACTCCTCTTCTCTGACAAAGGTGACAACAGATCACGGTGTCGTTTCTTCAATATGGATGGTGTGCATGTAAAAGTTTTGGCAGCACTTTTCAGCACTGCATCTGGACTTCCATCCCTAGACGGTGAGTCCCATAACCTAAACGGAGTGAAACAGGTCATGGAAGGCATCATGAGTTGTCGGATACCAAGAGGACTGTACTCTTGCTGCATATCACTATCAGATTGTACTAGATCACAGCTAAAGAAAGGAATATCCAGGCTAGGAAAATGAGGAGGTTCGTAAAATAGAGATCCTGCATCCTGCTGTTCAGTTGGTACAACTGCACTTTCATCCATTGAAGGGCAAGTTTTATCATTTGATGGTACCGAACCAAAATCATCCACAGGAACTAGCTTTGTAGAGTCCTTTGTCTGATCCTGTTGCATTTGCAGGCCCATGTTATCCATGCCATCACTGCAAGGAGTACCGGCAGTGTCATTGGCATAGATGAAGCCATCATGTAAACCTATGGTTGGCTGCTCTTCTTGGTTCTCAAGTGAAAGAATATCAAACTGATTCGAATCATTAACAAAGATAGGTGCAACATCATCTGAAAGTAGTGGAGGAACAGAAAACGGCTGACATTCTGACGATTCCAGAATCTCGGACCTCAGAGGATAATATGATTGTGAAGCTAAAGTGCCTGAAACTTCAGGGAGCTGACAGTTTGATGATTGGTAAAGTAATGAATCTGTGGATCCATCTAAGTTGATATTTGAGCACTCCATAAGATTCCCTCCATCAGTCCTTGTATCTGAGAATATCACCCTGCAACTGCTATCTTCGGATATCAACATGCACTCTGTTTTATCAGAATCTGTTATCATGTTTCCCATGGAAGTAGACACACTTAAACCCTCAGTAGTTTGTAATGGGAAATGTACCGCCTCATGATTTCCATTGCCACCTATAGAATGCATCAACAACCCTGATGATTCCTGTCCCAAATCCATATCAGATGACTCCTTCAAATTATGCTGCCAATCTTTACCTGCAGAAATTCCCCAATCGTGTGAGAAATTTTGATCAAGGTTTGAGGAGTCACCAAATTCGTAAAGTACTTCTGGGGTTGAAAAAGCAACATCTTCAAGAGCTACGTGATAATGCTCAGAACATGATGCTGGACTGGAGCATGGATTCTTTCCATGAGAAGATTCTTCAGTTAATTGGCATTCTTCTCTAGCATGTGCATCTGCATTGACCATGTCACTTGTAGATTGCAAACAACCAACAACATTTGAACCTTGACTACATTCTGAAATCTCCTCCGCTTCTATCCCATTCTCCCCACTGGTCTGTATCACCCTTGAAGAAGACGAAGCCATGGATTGGTTCGGATGGCTGACATGAGGGAGGCCTTGGAACTGCACTAGTAATCCTGATGCCAAGTAAGAGTCCAGTTTCTTCTTCACAGAACTGTTCCAATGATTTTTTATGGCATTGTCTGACCTGATGATCATATAAAAACAAATATTTCAGAAATCATGCGAATAAATATAAGTTCTGACATAAAAACAGAAGTTCACAAATTTTGAATAAACAGAACTCCACGTGAAGGCATTACATTACTCAAGAAGCATAAATCTTGGAAGATATAAAAAAGCACAAGCAAAGGAGTATATATCTGACAGCAGAAGATTTTAAAGCTCTAAATTCAATAAAAATGAATTAAAAACTATTTCATTGAAATAACTAATGAGCATACCTTCCAGGCAAGAATTTCATTAACTCTGCCCACTTGTTCCCATAAATTTGATGGGCATGAATTAAAGCCAATTCCTCTTCCTGTGTCCAAGCCTCCTTGTTTATGGTGGGATTAAGATGATTATGCCACCTAGAAAATAGTATCATTTAAAGCCATGAAGCATTGCAGGAAATGTATCTGATAACTATGGGACAAGTAAGACATAAAAAACAATTAGACATGTAAATGCAATCAAACTGCATCCACTAGCTCAAGCAATACTCTTCCAGACATTAGATGAAAGGAAAATAAATAAATGGAGTAAAGCCAAAATCAATCCCCTAGCAAAAAGGAAAGTACAAACGAAAGAAATGGACCAATATATGCTTTGATGAGCTTTTATAATTTTTTATTCAATATACAGTATGGCCTCTGTAGATAATTGTAGAACCCAAAAAAAATTCCTCCAAATGGGTGAAATATAGCAACTTTGTTTTGTACCAGCATCCTCTAATGCTCAATCAATCAAAACCTAAATCATCACTATCCTAATTCCTAAGGTAACACTGAGAAAGCTCAACTTAGAGAGAGATCATACTGGGACTCCATAAGTAATAAAGAAACCAGTATGGATAATTATCCATCACACGGAAACCCAAATAACCAATAATAACAAATTGAAAAAGAAAAAAAAAAAACAAAACAAAACAAAAACCAATAAGAAAAATGACTATCCAAAGGTTCCTTTTAGTGGTCAAAGACAGTCAGGTAAGAGGAAAAAAAATATTAAACCTCAAACAAAATTATGGTTCTTTACAAATTAATAATTAAATCACAAAAAATATTTGTTACATTTGCCATTACTATATGCTATATCTGCCACAAATTCATTGTAATTGCATAATTTCATATGTAGAAATGTCTTGCTATAATCGACTAACTTTATCATATTAGCTTCTTGTTTATAACATGTCATAAAACCTTGTAAAAAACAATGACCAATTAAAAACACAAAAGCCAACTTCCACCCAGTTGACCTTTCAGTGAACCATCATAATGTGCTTTCCAGTTTAGAATGTGGCATGCCAATCAATATAATAGGTGAAGTTTGGTTGGGCAGTATTCTATCACCTAGAAAAAGACAAAATAAAAAAACAACTACTAATACTAACACCAAGTATCTTAAGATATTCATAGTCAAAATACAGTATTTAAGTTTGGCACTACTGTATAATGTATCTGTAGCAACTTCGTTGTAATTGAATGATTTCTCATGCAGATACGTCTTGCTATATTTTGCTAGCTTTCTAAATTGGTTCCTTGTTTATAATCAGAAAGTACTTTCAGACTAGAGAGGCAAGATAAGCATGAAACGAGGAAAGATAAAGAAATCCCACAAAAATAGAAAGAAAAGCCTTTCAGATCTTACCTTTCCCGACATTGCTTCCCAATTCGTCCAGGTAAATGTTGTGCAATGGTAGACCATTTTTTCGCCCCATATTTGTCCACTAATTCAATTATTATTTCATCCTCCTGTACATATTGTTACAGATACAATTGTGTTATTATGAATTACGAAAAGGAACTCCAATAGTCAAAACCAATGTATATATTAGAAAAGCATAACTAAAGAAGGGAAATTACAAAGAAGTAAGAACAACAATAAGCCTAACCTCTTTAGACCATGGACCTTTGACAAGTTCTGGATTCAAAACTTTCTGCCACCTGTGTAAGCACTGTACATCGGTTCGATCCTTGAAACATTCCGCTACATAAAGCAAAATTTCACAATTGAAAGAAAATTATGTCTATAATACAAATGTTAAATTTGTCTCCCTCCAATTTTTTCCTCCTATCACACTGCATACGAGGTAGGTGTTTGTTAAAATAGACCTGGCAAAGATCGGGCAGGTATTTGTTGAGAAAAAGGAAGTATTCAGTTAAGTATGCCTATGATATTCCAGTAAGTAAGGATCCTTAAACATTTGTCCACATCATTTTCCAAAAGAATTCTGTAGGAAGAAACAAGGGCTAACTCAACAAACAACCATCGTGCATGTGCAAGGCATACATGAAGTGGACATGTCTCTCAAGAAAAGTATCTAAGCATGGAGACATGCACTATTGATACGCCAAAGGAATCTTGGGTCGTGTTTCTGAAAAAACTGAACTTGCTAGGACTAGAACTTAGTTGTTGACAATTTTGTTATAAAGTCAGAGTCTGTACTTTTATTTTTTTCTTTTAATTAGTTTTTCAAAAGTCAATTTAGTTCAATTTAGTTATATAGTTAGTTAATGGTGATACCTATGTCCAAGGGCAGAACCACAATATGAAGATACATCAAAGAGCAAAAAGATAAAATCACCACTTGGATAACTAACTACAGTAATTAAAGGATTCATGTCATGCATTCTTACCATGATTCATTTTAAGGCATGACAGACACATGTTTTGATGTTCCGAATGCATGAAGTTGTTTTGGCATAAATATGTTTAAACAAGAATTTTTCACAAAGATAGAATGTGTAAATCAATTGAAAGTTTCCCAATAAAATTATATAGAAGTCCAGAATAGTAGTTGTAGGTCGATAGCTCAATTGATCGACCTGTGCAGGAACAATTTTTGGAGACTTTTCTAACCTAATTACAATTAAGAAACCATAATTCCTTTAGACTCAAAGTATTATATGAAGACTTCTAATCTCAAATTACATATTTTTAGAAAGTATATTTTATTTTTCATCATCTACATCTTGCATTAGATGGTGAGTTATTGTTCTGAGTGCTATTTCTTAATCCTTCTGCTATACGGAGAATTCAATACCGAAGTGTCTCTACAAAACAAACACGCAACTTGGACGACTAGCCAAGGAGATCAAAGTGCTTGTGGAGAAGCATATCACGTGGGGACCACAATCTGTTAACTCAAGTGTGGAGTTTGGTGATCAGTCTGTATCAAGAGGTAACAACGAGGAGTCCTAGGAATTGGGCAGTCAACCTACTTGTACAGACTCTTCTCATAATGGATTTCGTCTTCCTGGACCAGGACTTGTGATTTTTCCCCGTTGGGTTTCCAGGTAAAAATTGTGTGTTCAGGGGCATAATTTATTTATTTCTGCTCTCTATAGTTTTAACTGATTGATGTTGTTGCGTTGCAATCTACATATCTTGAGCATAATAAACACAGGGTAATAAGTGAAAGAAAGAAATTTACTCAATATCTAATTGGTGGTTAATAATATGTTAGAAGAAGTAGAGTACTATTGCCTATATATGCTGCAAGACCATTTAATCCAAAAACAAATGCATCAATCTGATCTAGACCATTTAAAATAAATAAAAGGTCTGAACGTCTTCTCACATAATCAGATTTGGTGATAGAAAGAACCAAAAATCCAAATGCAAGTAGAGAACTATTGCCTGCAGCAAGACCATTTAATCCAAAAACAAATGCATCAATCTGATCTGGACCATTTAAATAGATAAAAAGGTCTGAACATCTTCTCACAAAATCAGATTTGGTGATACAAAGACCCAAAAATCCAAATGCAAGTAAAGTCTAAAGATAGAATTGAAGATAGTTTGCTCCTCTTTCCAGAAAATATATCCTATTGTGCACAATTCAAGAAGCTAGAAAGCCCATTGCATCCAATTATGTTTATACACTTCAATACACAGGAAAAAAAGGAGGAAAGTTTATGATACTTAAACCTACATCTAGTGTCATGAGATGCTAATGAAAATAAATGCATTGATTTCACAAGCATACCTATCTTTTTCCAATTTTTCCCTTTAAAACGTTGGACAGCCTTGCGCAAAATCTCATCCTGAAATTAAAAGCAAAACCCATCCCATTAGGAATATGTGCAAAGAAAAATAAAAAATCTAGATTTTTATGAAGATCAATAATCATTGAAGCTCAATCAAAACAAAAACTAAGATGCAAACAACTATGGTTGCAAGACATCATTACCATACAAAACAATAGTGCACTTCTGACAAATGGAGAGAATATAAGAATAACAC
>JAOTQH010000057.1:2538176-2572511 GCA_025631255.1 Cornus kousa | reverse complement strand
GTTTATGGTTAGGGGCCCTTGACTTATAGGATTTCTGAGTTGTATTTTAGAATTTTAAATTTATAGAATATATTTTTGTAAAGGAGGTTTTATTTTATTAATAGAATTTCATTAAGCGATTTATTCATTCTTTTTATTCTTCTTGTATTATTTATTCGTTTAAATACTAAATTGTTTTGATAGTCTTATATTTTCAGGTGTGGGCCTGACCAACCTACACGTGAAAATTCGGGGGTATCACAAAGTGCCCCGCCCGAAAGGCGTCAGGGTGAGCCAGTCCGATTAGGCAGGGTGGCCCGAGCCGCAATGAGGGCGTTGCAAGTTTGGGTGGAGGGGAATGTAACAAGGGTCATTTGTTCTACATCAAATTCGAATGGCAAAATGATTGGGTATAAATTGGTGGGTTTGTAGCGCTACCCAACAAATTGAGCTTCTGGGTAAATGAGAAAGCGCTCACCCGTTACAACAACCTACATAGAGAGATTAAAAAAAAATCAAAGTCAACTTATTTTAACTTATATACGTAATATTTATCCTATTAAAAAAAAAATGTAATATTTATCTATATTGAATCCGTCCATAATATTGTTCACCATGAATAATGGAGAAACTCTAAACTCCATGAAATATCATGTCTTTTGGTAAATCTATTAGACATGGTACAATGAGCATTTGTATGGGTAATGTCGTCAAAAATGAATAATTAATGTGTCATGTGCAATGTACATGACTTGTTTAAAGGTGGGACATCAACATTTATATAGGGCTAAATTATTGGAGGATAAAATTAGGTCAAATAATATAAGAATTTAATTGGGTCAACATAGATGGATTTGTCTAAAGATTTTTAATACCTCTTTCTCAAGAAAAAAAGCGGGTGTCATGAGCTTGATAAAATGAGGAAAAATGAAGGCATAACATGGGCATTACATCATTTGCTTAAATTGGGCATGAGTTTGGAGAATGGTGAATTTACTGTTCAAGTAGTTAGTCACTCTCTGTCATACTTGTACTTATTTTCTTGTACCTTTTTAGAAACAAACAAAGCAAGCACTCCCTAATCTTTTCATCCATTTTCTTTTGATTCTCTCAATCCAAACACAAGAGGGAGAGAGAAATACAGCCTATAAGTTTCCAAATTTATCCCCACTTTTAATAACTAATGAATTCATAATTTATTTTTACCTCCATTTTCCCTTTGCAAAAAAGTTTTTGTGAATTGAAGCCGGTTTATTATTGTGCGTTTGTTTGAACTTCTTAAAAAAAAAAAAAAATCAAATCAAAATTTTATTTTTTGTTATCATATTTTAGAGGCCACTATTAATTTTTCTTTCTACCCAAAAAAACGTTATAATTGTCTATAATTTTCTTTATTTCCCCTCGTAACCCCAATTAATTAGGGAGTGGTATATTTATTATTTTTCTTATTTATAAAGTGTTATATATATACCCAAAACCGGGTTGCTTGTTGCTTAGAGAGAGCGCACTTTAGAGAGAGAAAGTGTTCTTTTTGGCGCCCTTTCCTTGACGTCGTCGGGTGCGAAGACCGTCAAGATCACAACTTCAACGTTGTTCTGAGCCGTGAAGTCATACTTTCTAGCTTCGTAGATGGCCAGAGTGTTCACGGGACCTTTAATTGTTAGACTTTAACATTGACAAGATTGATACACTGGAACACCGTGCAGAGCCAGCTTCCCCGTCGCGGTCAAGTTTTTGTTCTTCGGCAAGAAGTTCTTAAAAGCATCATCCTTGGGACAAACATTGTCCTTGTATGTATTTTCAGCATCGGAAGCTAGCAAAGTGTCGGCGAAGACTTTGCAATTGCAGAAAATGGCATTGGGCTTGCCGTTATTGTCTTCGACTCCAAAGCCGACTTTGTCCACGATGTTGACGAATCTGAATGGGTCGAAGAGAGGACTGTAGTCCCAGCGGCAGCCCGATGGAGCTGTGCCATTGTGTTTTGAAAAGGTATGTTGTAACCCCATTTGTTTGTGACTGTCTGATAGGTACAACACAAATGCATTGGAGTTGGTTTTCTGAAAATCCATTTGAACGCCTCCGATTGTTTCGGAGAGGGATCTTCTTGGTCGTGTGTGGAAAACGAGCTTCGTCGCGTTGCTGAGCTTGTAATTTTTAATTTGAAGTCACGTGACTGGAATTCGTGAATGCATCATAACGTACTTGCTAACTTGCCAAAGTGGTCGAGTTAGAGCTGGAGCTGCCGGAGCATATACAAGTGATCATTACCTCTGACGGGCTCTGGAGATTTCATTCTTGAATCTTTAAAAAGTGTTACAATAGTCTAAAAGAATAATGATGTTAGTAATTAATATTATTATCACACCCTGTGCCTTGAATTTCCCTTGGGCCTATATCTTGTTGCTAGTATGGGCCTCTGGGCTCGCTGGACACAACATTTAACACACATGACCCAAATTTGAGTGTTGCCATGAAAACTAATGAATGAAATGACAACAATAAGGCAATTACAACAAGAAGGCATATTGAGTGCTACGCATGAAACTGAAAGCAATGTCATGTGCAGAATGCAAATTCAAGTAGATAGCCTTGGTGTTTTCTGATGCTACCACCCTTTGATTACATCTCTTCTTATGCAAAATTCAATAACCCATCACCCATGAGGGAAATTTCTCTTTTCAGGTCCAAGAAAAACGTATTTCATGGTATGGATAGATTTGTGTTTTTTGAAGGAACAAGAAAAACGTATTGTCTGCATAATGGCTGAAAATATATATGTGTGAAAATACATATATATGTATATATACATATATAATTTTGATATATATATATATATAATTTTTAATAAAGATTTAACTATAAAAATCTTGTAAACTTATCTGATTAGAGACCCATCACCACGTTGCGCTTGAAAAGGCTTGGGTACGCTGGAACACGCGTTATGCGTTGGCGTTATGCGTTGGGTTGGATCGTCTGAAAATCCCACCGGCCAGATCTCTGTGTGAGGAACATGAAGATCCTTCATCCGTCGATGCATGATGGTGGTTGGAGAGGGATAGGTTCAAATCCCATACATCATGTTCCTGAGCCAAATAACTAATCACTCGTGGGGTATATTTCTATACGTGTTCCCACAGACGGCGCCAAAGTGTAGGTGCAAAATTCCGCTCAACCAATAATGATTGAGAAAAATAAAGCAACTCACCCAAAAATCCATAAGAATAAATATGAGCAGTATATAAATAAGCGTAAATTGTTCCATCATTTTATTGGAGGTCTAGCCTCTATTTATACACAAAAGTTGGTAGAATTATGGTAGGACTCGTATTACTTGTCCTCCAATTCTTTCCCACATACAATATAATTTACTTATTGAGTTCTTTCCTTTTACTAATTCTTTCCATGCCAAACTTTCCTTGTACAAAACATGTATTCTTTGTCGAATCTTTTCCTTGTAGGACTAGTTCCTTCTTTAAAAGGATTTGGGCCACATTTAACTTGGTTCGTCTAACTTTGTTAATGGGCTGGAAGTTTAATACTAGCAACATCGGGCTTTTGATATCTTGCTTCGGGCTTGAGTGAGATTGGAAGTCTAATATATGTGGTATTGGGCTTCAAAACAATATGATCTGGGCCTAATCCGGACGGGCCTTTTAAATTTATCAAGGATAGATTTATGTTGCAATGACGTGGATAGTATTTATTGGAGGGGGATTTTTTCCCTCCACAGGATTGACTCTGATTCCATTTGTTACAATCCGTCAAACCACATGTACTGGGTTGGACCCAGAAAATTAGGTGGGGGCAACAATGATTTTTTTTTTTTAGTAATTTCAGGAGGGCAATAGTAATAGTTTATGTGTATATAATAGAAAAAACCAATTAACAAGAGTAAATTATTTCCCTCACACAATGTAAACAAAAAATAATTTTTTTTGAATTTGTACTTTCTTTTTGGCTTTTTTTGTCCAAAAAAAGGGTTTTGGCACTCTTGTGTCAGCCAAACAGCGTCTTAATGGCATATTTTTAGTTATTTTTTGACCCAAACAGACCCTTAGATTTTTTTATTTTTTATTTTTTAAAAAAATGGTCTGGACTCACATTTTTCTGACCCAAGCATTTTGGCGATCGCGGGCTGGATCGGGGATTCGGCGACAGATTTCACGATTCAATTTTTTGGCCCAAAAATTCGGTAGCCCATTGGAATTCATGGATCGCCAAAACTGAACTTGGGCTCCTGGGAATCCACGTGGTAGATTTTGATGATCCGTAAAATTTTCCTCGATTGTGGCGATGTGTAATGATTATTTTCCTTTCCTTTCCGCAAATGACCTTTCCTTGGAGTGAAATGAAATTCCGGAAAGTAGGGTAGAAAGAAGTCTCAACTCCTCTCACACACACATTACTGCAAATGGTATACGATTATATATATACACAAATTCACCTGAATATTCATCGATCCGTTGAGGATCGAAGACAATAGGAAAAACCCATAAGCACCCCGAATCATTTTCTCTCTCTACATTCACATATTGGATGATGTTGAAGGCGTGGAAATGGTATCAGAACTGTTTGGCTGTACATCCTGTCAAGACTCAGGTCATCAGCTCCGGTTTGATTTGGGGATTTGGTGATATTGCTGCCCAGACCATCACTCATTCCACAGCCAAACATCAGCGAATTTCTGTAAGTACCCATCACCCAATTTCCCACGATAATACCTGTATATACATGTATATATGGAACTATCTTTGTTGAATTTGATTCCTGTACAATTCATAAACTTTTAGTTATTATTCACCGTTTGGGCATATGGGTATCGTTAATTTTATATCCATTTCTTTCTCTCTGTTCTTACATATACCTTATTGGCCATCTTTGATGTTCATAGCGTCTCTTATGGCTCTTTGGATTTGGTTTGTTTAGTGCATTGTTTGGTTTATAATACTTGGAATCTGTATCTCATTATGTTTGCTCTGACACTGGTAAGCATGGCGATGAGTGTCTGAAAATTCCATTTGTTTGATCATGAATGAATGCTTGTTTTTAGGGCTAATGTTCTGTTTAGTTATAACCACCCTCTAGTTATTGAGACCCTTTTGTTGTATTAATTTGGACAACATGAATCCCATTTTTCTTTCTTGGGGGGAGGAAGGGTGGGTTTTCTCAACAGGAATGTTTTCAAAAATATTATAATATTTGTTAAAAAAGAGTAAAAAATTCATGTGATATGAAGTACAGGTAGTCCTCTGGAAAGTGGAAAGTGACTGATTAGGGTGCTCAAGTTTGGCTCGGTTAGACTTTTCTACCTTTAGAAGCTTGAACCAAGCTCGATTAGTTCTTTGAACACAGTTCTGCCAAATTGAGCTCTAGAAACTCATTAGCTCCCTCATTTTATTGATTTTTTGGATAGTGCAAGAATATAGTTCTTTCCTTTGTGCAGTTGTTCCATGGGTGCACTCCCCTTTGAGAGCCTTTAATGAAATTTTGCTTTAATAATAAAAAAGAAAAAAGAAAAGAAAAGAAAAAAGAAACTCAATTAGCTCAACAGTTGACAGTGAAGATGTGTTGATTGTAGAAAACTTCAGATGTCAAAAGATTGCCAGTATTGGAATAATAGTTGATGGTTTGTAAAGGATTCTTTTCATGATGTTGGAATTGTTAAAGTACTTTATGTTACTGCACAATGCATGAGAACATGCTTGGGATTGGAGATGATAGTTTGAGCAGAGATTGGGCTACTACTTGTTGAACTAGTTTGCTCTCACCAACGGAGTACAATAACTAACAAGTGTTGCAAATTTAGTACTGGTACTATTTGTTCTTTGAAAAATGAATAATGCAATGTGGATTGTTGTTACACAAGCCAGCTCCCATGTGGGTGAGAAGGCCCTTAGTCATTCAGGTTTAATTTTTTTGTCATCATGAGATGTTTGAAAACAGCAAATATTATTTTCTGATTGAATTTTTTCTTTGGTACTTCCTAATTGATTCTCTTAAGACAGGTAATCAAGGTTCTGTGCTGTATGCACGGTGACTTATGACAGGCTAATGATCGCAAAGATTGATCTGGAGCCAAATGTACTCTTTCTGTACAAAGTATTCCTAATTTAAATCTAATATGTTTCATCAATATCATTTTTTCTTCTAGGTATGTTATTCATTTATAATTACAGGAATAATGACATCCATGGAATTTTAGTTTCAATGTCATATGGTGGGAAATGTTGTCTTTTCTTTTTGTTCTCTCTCTCTCTCTCTCTCTCTCTCTCAAAGAATAGATGGCTGGAAAATTTAGCAATTGCCTTTCTATCGGTTTATTTACAGAATGATAAACCTTCTATACAACAAGATGAAGATAAAGAATTCAAGATCAATTGGAGACGAGTGGCTACCACTAGCTTGTTTGGTTTTGGGTTTGTTGGACCAGTTGGCCACTTCTGGTTAGTATTTCTCCCTCATTTTCAGAATACATTTGTCTATGAATTGTAAGAGTACATATTAAGAAGTTTTTGCTTTACATGCATATTACATGAGCAGTCTCTCAAGAGACTTACATGAATGCAGTAGCATTTTAAGATCCTAGGTTTCACTTGAAATTAATATTCTTTTAAAGATGATTATTTGGTCATTGATGTTCAAGAAGGTGACTTTCATATGAGTGCTTGTCAAAAAAAAAAAAAAAAAAAAAAATTGTAACAGAAGATTTGGCATGCATATGAGATGATAAAAGAGGCCATGATCTGAAAATTTTGGCAAATAAGGAGAGGCCACTGGGTACTCTTATGAAAATTGATTTTCCATCCTAAACTTGGTCCCATGTCTAAGATTAAAGACAAATTGTGCACGTTTATCCTCTATATTCGAAATTTTGCATAATAGTAAATCCAGAAGATGGTTGGCATCAAACCTAAAGCATTAAATATCAGACTAATGATTTTGACCTTTCTTGGGATTATTTTGAAATAGGCTAGAAGAGCATTAGTTAAAAGCTGATGCCTTTTTTGTGACATCTCGTTCTATATATGCCGTCTTCGTGCAATTTCTATTCACATAACTGGACCTTGTTGTTGGGGAGGAAGCATGGATTCCACACCTTTGTTCCATGAACACTAAATTTACTGCTCCAAAAATTTATTCCTATTTATTCGTTGAATTTTCTCTTCTCTAAGAAGAAAGTCGTCACAATCCTCATTAGTCTTGCCTTGATCCTAGTCGTATGGCGTTAGCCACATAAATTGAATGCTCCAAAAAGTTGTTCCCTATTTATTCCTTGAATTTTGTTTTATATAAGAATAAACTCATCACCTTCCCCATTAGCCTTGCCTTGATCCTAGTCAAATGGGGTTAGCCCCATGAATTCTCTTCTTCATGTCTTTACCACCTATGCCTTTTATTACATTTAATTTCTTAGGGTCTTTTCTAACAAGTTCATCCCATGTTAGTTTTGTCTGCCTCTTTGTCTCTTACTTTTTATTTTAATTAGTATTACACTTTTTTTGGTGCCTTTTTTGAACTATGTCGTAATATTCATACCACCCAACTCCATTTTCTTTTATTTTATCACTAACAGTAATACTTGCCACTCAAAAATTATCTTACACGTATATGATGAATTCTTTAAGAAGAAACTAAATAGAATACAATATGTATATTTTGACAAGATTCAATGAAAATTCTGTATCATATTAAGACTAGTGCTTCATTTGGTACAACAGATGCAAAAGTGGGTGGAAGGATGGATGTGACATCCCTAGGGAGGAGAAGATGTCCTTCCCCCTTTTTGTTTGGTGAAGTGGGAGAGAGTAGAAGGGGGTGACACCTTCCATTATCTGGTAAGAGAAAAGGAAAAGGGGGAATATTTTATTTTTTTACCACTATACCATCGTTATATAATTTTGTAAAAAAAATTGATGAAGGGTAATAAAGTCACTTTTTGTAATATACCACACTTCTCCTTCGCTTCCCTCCTATACCGTCCAGTTTTGGAGGAACAAAAAATGGTGGGTTAGGAGGGATGCTTCATCCATCCATCTCTCCAACTCTCCCGTGTACCAACTAATGAAGAAGGGTGAGAGGCATTGCAATTTGACGGGGCAAGATGTTTCCTATTCAAAGTTTTTGGGCTTTGCAAATAGGTTCTAAGGCTTTTATTTTTTAACCTCAAATGATGGTTTTGAACAAGCTTCTTCTAACTGATCAATTGTTAATAGAAATTGAGCGATTCATATTTTTGCTCCATCTGCAAAGGGTCCAAAAGTTGGGTCATCTTGTGGCATTATCTAGTACCTAAAATACTATGGAGTCTTTAGTATTCCCTTTTTTATTTTCTCTTGGTGTTATCCTCGACATGCTTATGGTAGTTTCTTAGCTTGGTCATTAAAGGCTTCATCTAGTAGAGCAAGTTATTTAGAAATTCAATGTTCGTGGTTTCTTTCCTTTTTTCTTTTTCTAAGTCCTTTTCAATTTATGTGGATGGTGCAAACAGTGTTTTTTTTAAATTTTTTTTTACTGGACTGCACTAGGAAACTCAGAAAAATGGTGGTTTTGTCATAGGCTAAGAGTATGGAAAGCCTGCAGTTGTGGGTTTAGGGTTTTAAATTGGAGAAGAAAGGTTTATAGATAGAAGAGGACTGTTGTTGACTTGGGTTTAGAACTGATAGGTTGCAAGAATTTCAGAAGAATTGTGCTTGAATTTTGTGGATAACTAGTATTGTAGAGCCTGGTGTGGATTAAAAGGCTGCAAAAATAGGGGAAAAAGTGAGTTATAGATTGAGTTCTAAAAATGAAAAAAAGTAAAGACATTAAGGCTTGTTGTGATACATTCCTTAGGCTTAAGGTTATTATTATTCATTTGGGGGGAGGGTGGGCTAGTTTGCTTAAGGTTAGGTTACATTACTCCTGATAAAGTTTGGAAATCTTCTCTCAAATTTTTTTTTTTTTTTTTTCTGGTGATCTCGTTGATAACTCCATATATGACCAATTTGAGGGTTTGTGGACTAGTTTGAATTCCATAGGGAGGTCCAAGCACTCCTATATAGTGAGTCCTTGTGCGTGTAATAACTTTTATCTATAATGAATTCATACAGATTACAGCTATAGTTACAAATCAGTTACCCAACGAACTAAGACTATAAATATCAGCTTGTTACTTTCTTTGTTCTACATTTTGCAGTGCAAGTTGTGCAATAATATGAATATTGGATTAGGAGATGTTTGACCAGATTCTCCTAGAATTTCTCATACTAGTCAATCCAAAAACCTTAAATAGTTAAGATAGGTCTGTGATCAATCATTAAGATAGGTCTGTGATCAATCATTTATTATTTGGTTGCTAGTTGCTGCATTAGTGGTCATGCTACCACTTCCCCCAAGGTACATGCTATGTTTTCAAAAATTAACAAGAAATGCTGTTATTTTTTTATATATTAATGCTATTAATAGGACAGTGTAAATGGTTTTTCATTTTATTATTTTGCCTTTGTCAAAATAAAATTTTAAAGTTTTACTGAATGCCAAGTTGCCAACGGTAATAGTTTCATTTTATTATTGCCTATGAATAAAACAATGCACCCATCTTGTAGGTATGAAGGATTGGACCGGTTTATAAGGTTGCGACTTCAGCTACAACCCAAATCCCTGCGATTTGTTGCTACTAAAGTAGCAGTTGATGGTATCATTTTTGGGCCCTTGGATTTGCTTGTGTTCTTCACTTACATGGGTTTTTCTGCCGGAAAGAGTGTTACTCAAATTAAGGAAGATGTGAAGCGAGACTTTCTCCCAGCCTTCATGTTGGAGGGAGGCATTTGGCCAATAGTTCAGGTTGTGAACTTCCGATTTATTCCAGTGAGGAACCAACTCCTCTATGTCAACTTCTTCTGCTTGTTGGATAGCTCTTTCTTGTCGTGGCTCGAGCAACAACAGGATGCTCCTTGGAAGCAGTGGTTCAAATCTTTGTTGACTTTAAAGGAACAAGAAGGCCAAGGCGGATAATTGTTTGTACCACAATATTGTTCATATTTCTCCTCTGCCCTTAGCGATGATAATGGAGGAGACATGTCTGAGAAAAATATTTTGGGAGATTCCTGAAATACCGACTTGTGTTTTTGAAGTTGGGTTTTAGGAAGTGCTAGAAATTGGTATGTGTCTCATCTGATTTCACTTCACTTCAAATGCAAAGAAGCTGGTTTGACGATTCCCTATCCTTTTTTCGATGCAGTTTTTCTGGCTTTCAACGCCTGTGGTGTTGAGATTTTACTTGCTCCATTACCAAGTTGATTGAAAAGTACGAATAGAGACGTTTTTTCCCCTCTTTTTTCCCCCTTCTAAATTTTTTTGGCTTATTTTAATTAAATACATTGTTGATTTATGAGAGAAGTACATCAGACAAAAAATTTCAGCAGCAGTGTTCTTTGTTTCCTTCTCTTTTTTTAAATCACAATTGTACTAAAGAATTCCTTAGTTATAATTGCAGATTCTGGTTCACACAAATTGTTTTCGCATCATTTAGGTTTTGAGAGTATTGCTTTGCATGTTTAGATATTAGAGTTTTATTTCGTAGTGTTTGCAGATGCAGAGTTAGAACTTCACGTAATTGTCCCTGTATGAGAGTAAACGCGTTGTCCCTGTATCATTTGGGTTTCGGAATTACTGTGTTGCGTGGCCCTATCTGTTCCATACTTCTGCTTGCGAGTTAGAACTAATTTATGTATTTGATTGATCAAGAGGTGACCCGAAAAGGGCATTGGGCATCGTGGTTTCGTAGTATTTCTACTTCCCAAAGTGGATAATGAGGGTTCGAGTTCGAGTTCCCAAAGGGGTAAGCGGTGTGTTTCTTGCCAATGTGAAGAAAAAGAAGAAAAAAAAAAGTGTCTGTGATATTCAGTATTTCTATTACAAACCTTGCAAAACTCTCAAAAGCAGGCACATTGAGCTTTGAAACCAAAGGACCTTGTACACAGAATTGAGGGGAAAAAAAGAAGGCATTCTCTTCATCAATACCCCTATCGCCACTAAACTTTGCTTGATATGCTTCTCTCTCTCTCTCTCTCTCTCTATATATATATATAAAGTTGATAAGAAACTTCATCATGTTTTGTTTTTTAGAGTTAGACGAGAATCCTGGTATCTTCACTTTTTTATTAGTAGAAACTTCATCCCAGTACCATGTTGGCTACAAGGCTGCTTCTCACAGTTTTCAGGTGATGCATTTCTTTGAGTTTTGCTTCACAAATTCTCAAATCACTATTGGCATAGGATTTTCTTTTGGTCACTCGATCTTATTGTCAATCGTATTGCCAAGGGTTCAAATCCTTTTACTACCTACGAAAGAAAATTTGTTTAATTTGAAGCTCATCTATACAGTAGCTGGTCAGACGAGCTTATAATTAATACCTGTAAACAGAGTGCAAATTAATCCATATAATGACAATTGTAACCAGGCATAACAGGTACAGAAACAATGGCTTCGATGTACAGAAGAACATAACTACATTCTCTGAAACAATTTACAGCCCAAAAAAGGCAGCAGATGCATGAAGGTTTCGTCTGTGTGCAGTACCAATTGCTTCATTGGACACCATGTCTCAAATTAAATGAACAGTACCAATCCCATTTCGTTGCAGGTGGCATAATTGCATTGGTGATCAGAGAAGATAATTTGACTGCACAATGTCGGATTACCTTTGTACATCTCACAAAATTTTGTCAAGGCTCTGAAATCAATAGCCAAATGATACACTTCAAGTTTAACATGGACAACATTGTCAGTATAACACTCCAACCACTGTACAACTCAATTTGGTGCTTCAGCCCTTCCTTTTCTCATATTTGCATATCCTTGGAAGTCCCAAAAAACGTTGATGGCACCTCAATATTTCAAGTGTCAAGCTTCCTTAAATGGTAAGCTCTGTCAATAAAAAAAGCAGGCGATGAATGTGTTAAAAGTGACGAGTAAATATTCCAACTTGACAACATCATCCCACCAGCGTCGTTATCAACTGGATGAAGATCAAATTTTAGGGTTAGTTTCCGCATTCATCTTACCAAAATAAATCATGGACATATAGACTCCCATGCTAAAAAGATATAGACTGAATTTCAGACATTGCAATATGAAGAAACCGTACAGAAAGAGGAAATTGAACTTTTGACCAGAAAAGTCTCCAGCAGAAGGTCGGTTCTCTCTTGATTTTCATTTAGTTTCTTTCTTGTCCAAAACATGACAAGCTCGATTTTATTTTATCCAAGCTAAAATGCACCAAATTCATTCCAACCTTGACCATTTACCTTATCCCTTCCTTAGTGTTATAGCTTAAACTGAGCCTTGAAGGTTGATGGCTGAATAGGGACTTTGATGAACATTTCAGCCAAATGTGCTAATACATGAAATCAGCTATAGAAACATGAAAAAGACTACGAAAATCCAGCCAGCTTCATAGAATCCATCATCATAATCACTTTCTCAGATAAGCCTGCTCTTCGGTAGCCGGCAACTAACAAATCATAAGTCGATCTAGTCAACTTGAGAGAACCTCTTATACGTTCTAAAAACAAGTCTAACCTATCGTAAGCTGCCCGCCTGAAGTATGAACAAATAACCTTTTCGACATCATCAGGGCATCTGAATGAGATCCCTTGCTCCAACATCCTCCCAACAGAGTATTCTACGTCATCCAATCTATCTAACATAGCATGCATCCTTATAATCCCACAATGCACCCGTGACATAACTTCTGGAAGTTGATTACATTTCATTAAACACAGTAGTAGCTCCTCCAACTCGTCCACTCTCCCAAGTTCACTATACAACCCCACAAGCTTCTGAGACGTATATCCATTAATCTTCCGCCCACCATTCACTATGAACATCAAGAACTCCTTAACTTTATCTAAATTTCTCTGCTCGCAGAGCCCCACAAGCATACTCTCCAATATGAATAAATTAGGTGTGATTCCTGATAGAATCATCTCTTCATAAAATTTATCAGCAGCATCAAAATTTTTTAATTTGACACAACCTGAAATGAGAGATTCATAGGTTCGAAGATCAGCAGAAAACCCAGCATTTCTTTTGGCCGTGTACCAAGCTTGCATGGCCTTATTATTTCCCGCGTTTGCGTGCACCGAAATGAAAGCATTATAAGTGTCAGAATTAGGCTTAAAGCCCTCTGAATTCTCCATTATTTCGAATAAGCTTAATGCTGTTATTATATTACCTGAAGACAAGAAGACAGCTATGAGTGCATTGAAAACGGCTGAAGAGGGTCTGATTCCATGGGCCTCCATCGAAGTAAAAACATGCATCGCGGCAGACACGTTTTGGACCTTTCCAAATAGACATATCAATTCAGAGTAACAATCATGATCTCTCACATTATCTCTCAGCAATTTGTCTAATCTCCATTCCAAGACCTGACCAAAAATATGATGTGGATACATATACACCCACAAATAAAGTTAGTGACAAAATTAACAAACACCCCAAATCCATTTTTTTTTTTTTTTTGGGAAACGAAAACTCATCCAACCTAGTGATTTTTGGTATACAGAGGCTGCAAGGTAAACCTAGGCTATGTGCAATCACTTGCAAACCCCACATATTATTTAAACCCAGGTGTTTTTGCATTTTTTTTTAATCGAGGGATGGAGGACTCAGACACGGGCACACCGGAAGCTCAACCAATTAGGCCACTGGGTAATGCCCGTTTTTCGTAAGTGGAAAACCATGATTCAGTTGAAAAAATTACTTAAATTTTGAACATGCTAATCATACTCCTTAATTTCACTGTGCTCGCCTCAGGTTTCATATGTGTATCAAACAATCAGTTCAGTGTTGGCTAATTATTGAAATTTTGCACGTCAAATTCATCCTTTTTTTCTCAATTATACTAACCAAAATAGTCTCTCAAGTGTGGGGTTTATTTAACTTGCTACATAAAAACAGAAAAGTAAAGAAACAAAAAAAAATCGACAACCAACATGTTTTTCATTGTTTTAATTTCTGAATACATATATAAATATTTTGGTACCCACATTCCCTGTTAAACCCAAATTATAAAAACTTCACTAATCAAATTTCCACCAAAGAAATAAATAATTATATATACATATATAATATATAATTATATATGGAAGAAGAAAGTTGTGATTTACCAGCTGAGCTTTGTCAGTAGATGAAGAAGACTTGAGAGCAGTGATGAGGGCATGCCATGAAAACTCGGATGTGAAATTGTTGCCCTCTGAATCGAGGGTCGCTTTGATTCGCGATTTTGGTTCTTGAAGCAATCGGGTAATCAGAGGGCTCAAAATTGACGAATAATTGTTGCAGCAAATCAAAACCTGAGATTTGAGAGGAATTATCAAATGCCATTGACGACGACTCTCGAAACCCCTTTTGGCCAACGATAAAGCCTTACAAGCTAACGCCATCTCCTTCCTCTCTGGTTTCAGTTTTGCATTTCATTTCACACGAATTCAGAGTCTTCAGTTGAATTGATAGAGAGGGAGTGTCTGTTTGGATGCAGGGTTATGTCCATGCGGACAAGGGTTTCCAATCCCCTAATTGTCCCGCGTTTTTTTCGTTACTCCATCTTTATCTTTCTCGTTTTAAGTGTAACATAAACCCTAGCCACGTACCCCAACTAAAAAGAAAAAGAGAAAGAAAAATAAAAAAAGAGAGGGTAAATTACTCTGTCACTCCCTGAAATTTCTTTTATTACCCGTAGCTCTTAAACTTGTGAAAAAAAATTGGTCAACTCCCCTGTAGTTTGTTGACCTTACCGTCAGCTCCCCTTTCATTAGTTGACCGTTAGTTGACTGTTAGCTCAGTTAAAAAATAAAATAAAATACCAATAATACCCTTATGTACATCAAAATGACAATGAAAAAGAAGGAAAATAAAATGACACATCAAAATGACAACGAACCTCCCAAGCCTCCTATGTTCTCGACTCACTCGGTGTAATCCTTGGGGCGAGGCTCTTCCATTCCCAGGTTTGTAGTCTAGGGTGGGTCCCTAAGGGGCCCTGCCTAAGTGAGTTTCTGGTGCTAACTAAAAAAAAATGACAACAAAAAAGAAAGAAAATAAAATTGCAAAATGAATCTTATTCATCACCATTTAAGCCATTTTATTTTGAACACAAATATCCTACCATTTTTTAACACACAAATCACATTTATATACATGTGTGTGTATCCACACACTTCGAATTCTAAGATTGAGAAACAACTACAAACCTGGCAAATAAGTAGCAATTAGTAGAATAGAAATCAATCCGTTATAATTATATATATATATATATATAGAGAGAGAGAGAGAGAGAGAAGAACAGAAGCGGTAGCAGGCTTGGCAGAGCTGGAGATTTTTCTCGTTGGATAGTGCGTGAAATCTAGCGTCGACGTGTACAAGTTACAAAGAATCTAGGTTTCTTAGAATTTACTTTGTTAGCCATGGAGTTTTCTGTATAGGCTCAATGAAGACAACTGAACTGGGTGACAAGTATTTAATTTTGTCATCCTATTTTCTTTCAAGATGAACAATAATATTGTGAATTCAAATTTTGGCAAAATCAATTTTGGGATTTGCCCTTTTGAACTAGAGTTTTATTATAGAAGTGATAATAAGGTTGTGTTTGTCAGGTTAGCCACTCAAAATCAAAGGGTATTTTGAGGATTTGAAATATATTGCTGATATCGGTAACATGGAAAATAATAAAATAATAAAAATAATAAGGATATTTCAGTAAATAACCACTAAAGAGAAGAGGGCATTAGTAAATTTACATTATCCGTTAAATTCACTAACAAATAGTTACTCTGACGGGTGTCAAAGTAATTTTGCAAAAATTTTAATCTACGGGTAATAAAGACATGCCTTAGGGGAGGTCAGGTAATTTACCCCCAAAAAAAATGATACTAACCCAAAAATTTAGCTTGACCCATGATGATAATAATAATAATAAAATAAAAATAGCACAAGAGGTGTCTTTTTAAAATTTGATAACCTACAGGAGGGGTCTTTTCTCTACTTTGAAAATCTTGTTGAGCAAATGAATTAAAAGATGAGAGGACTTTTTGAATTTTGAAATTTTTTAAAAACATTTTGGTGAATATTTTAGTTATGTGAGGGCTATTTTTATAATTATCAAAATTTGTGTATTAAAAATATAAATAACAAAAAATTCCACGGGCAATCTTGGCTTGCCACTGATTGTGAAGGTAATCCTGAGGAGACTCGGCACCATTCCAATGATTTTTATATATATATAAAAAAAAAAAAATTAAACAAATTTTTGCTTTCCGACTCAATAATATTCCTCCCAGGAGGATGAAAACCCATCACACTTTTCTTCTCCACAGTCCTCAATTTCATCCCACCCCTCTCAGCTGGGTATATATTTTTCCTGCATAAACTCGGACCCATCCCACGAAACAGTGTATTATCTTGTCCAATTAGTAACGTAACCTGTAAAAAAAAATTGTTAGTAATGTACCTCGTAAAAATATTGTGATGTTCAATTCCACACGTACATCACTAATTGGAGGGAACAGAACTGTTTCGTCGAAGAGGATTTGATCCCAGAAACTCGGCAGTTGGTGTACCTCATGGCAACAACATTCATCACTCATGACTCGTGACTTCCTTGTAGCAGCTTAGAAATGAGGTTTTCCTCATTAATCAATCCCCTTACAAACCCAGTGCCAAGCCTTCTTGTTCAATCAGAACATGGAACCTAATAGCTGGTTTTGCACAGAGCATTGGGTTGGCTACCGAAAAATGGTGTCCGAAAAATAAAAAATAAAAAACCCTCCTCATACTCGCTCGTCACAAATAAGTTCCGAATGCAAGAAATTAGAACTTTCAGGCGAAGACACCTCAGTTTGCACGCTACCATAAAAAATCACTTTCGAGTAATGTGTACGTAAAAGATATTAAATACACAACTTGAGAAGTTCGTAAAAATAATATCGCTACAAACTAGGGGGAAAAAATAGGAGATCAAGCAACCACAGTCCGACACTAATCATTCTTATGTTGTACAGAAATGTACCGCTATAGAAAACTCTCACTACATTTCTTTCCTCAAACAAAGAGAATTACATGAAAGAACGTAAACCAAAACCTAAACTATGCCAGAGTACAAAAATGCATTTGAATGACTAGGGCATACCAAATTTGGACAAGGCTGATTGGAACAAAGCTGAGAAGGCCTCGGAGGAACTCTGATCATCAGCTTTGATCTTTATTTGAGCTTTGGATGTTGATGAATTAATTATACACTCTACAAGAAAAGTCGACAACGACGACTCTGCTTTTTGTGCAAAGAAAAAGAATTTGAAATTTGGGGCTTGACCGCCCGAGGCGATGCATTGGATGAAATGGCCCTGCATGTGTCTCAGGAGGGATTGAGGCGTTGTTAATGCTGCCACTCCTTGTGGATTCATGGAGTATTCCTGCAAAAATATTAAATTAATGAAATGGTCTCAACGAAAGACGATTGCAGATAGACAAAGACAATACAGGTTACAGATTTAGCAGCATAAAATCTAACAAGCCAAGGCATGCAAAGGTAAGATATGTATCAACAGGTACTATTACATGGATGCACATGCAAAAGCTACAATATTTAACAGCTTGCAGTTTTCCGACTTCTATTCAATGTGAGAACAAAGTTGCGCCAAAAAATTATTATTTTTAGAAAAAAAAAAAAAAAAAGAAAAAAAAAAAAAAGAGTGAGGATATAATAAACAAATATTTTTTTTTTTTTTTTTTTTTTTTTTTTTTGATAAATAAGAACACAGTAAAAAACTTGTAGACCATTTCAGCCATTGATAAATCGAATAAGATCTTGATCAGGGTTTTAAGACTAGAAAAAATTAGATTGACTGGTTCAGACTGGCCATGTGACAGTCCATCTGAGAGAAACAGTCACATAGTAGGAAAACAGCTTCATATGTCATGCTGCAACTTATGCGCTACTAAGCTGGAAAATAGAAGGTAGGGGAGAAATAACAAACTAAATTCTTGTATACCGAAAAGCCATCCGAAGACGGTACCGAATAGAGACATCCTAAAATAGATTTTAAAAGTTTGAACAAAGCAATGGAAATATCATGAACACTTCAAATAGAATGTCCACTGGATGAGTGTGTGAGGTACATCCCCATGAAATATAAGTTTCTTAAGTTGCCAACTATTTAAGCTCAAATGAGTAGTATCTTTATCATGCTGCAGAGTAACCATGAATATAAAACTGCAAGTTTCATTAATAGGTTTAGCCCAAACCCACTTCACTCGATGTACATTACAGGTTTAATTTGGGGATGTCATTCACCAGGTCGACTAAATTGTGTCTTATCATTTACTAAATTAACTAGCCACCAAAACATACAAAGACTTCTATCTCATGTAATAAATATATGTTTGCATATATACAAAGACTTCTATATGTGTTCATATATAAATATACAAAGAGAGATGGAGAGCGAGAGAGAGCAATATTCAATAAGCGCAACCAATGTAGATGGCCAAAAGTCATATAGAGAGTTCAAAGTAAACCTGTGATACAGATATTTGTAATTGGCGCCATTTCTGCTGAAAAGTATTCGGATCAAGTACAGCCTTTGCATTAAGCTTCAAAGGAGGAGGTGCAGGTGCAGGAGCAGGAGTAGATGCAACAGGCAAACCTAAACCAAGTAGATCATCAATGGCCAAGCTAGTTTGCGGAGCTTGTGCTGGTAATGGGTTGATTGAAGGTATAAGCTCCAATGGAGCCTGAGAAGCAATCAAGGGTGCGGAAGAACCATCATATGAAGGGGCACTGTATGCAGAACCGTTGCCACTAGGAACTCTATTTTCTTCCCTCTCTGAGGTACTTAGAAGCAGATCCTTGTCATTTGCCTCAACACTTTGGGCGGAGACCACGTCATTTCTAGATTCTACTCCAATCGATAAATTTCCAAGTTCTTCTGAAAAAGCAAATGGACCTCTGTGTTCCTTATCAGTAAACATGTACGAAGGCTGCAAAATTTGTAGATTGTCAGCTGACAGTATTTATAGAAACCATCAATTAACTTCTATTCTATTTCCAAATCCCAAACATAATTTATCATAGACATGAATATTCGTCGAACCAAAGTCTGATATGGAATTGAAGATACATTAGATATGTAAACAATGCCTGTGTTCACCCTTGAATTTCCCATCTTAGTAGGCTTGATCCAACTATCCTCAGGCTAGTTTTAGGGCTTTCTCTATGTTTTCTTTCCTTCATGGAATGTCGAACTTTCAAAGCATCTTTTGGATTCAGAATCAGCTTTAGAAAGCAAGACGGAGCACTTCTAAAGCATGTTTTTACAAAAGGAAAGGAAAATTAGTAGGTCTAGGATTTTATCTCTCCAATGAAGAATTACATTCCAGTATGATGGACATTAGTTGAAAATAGTTCTCAACAAAGATGTAAAAATAATTGCAACATTTTCCAGGCTTATATTTCCCTTTTTTCTTGTATATCTCTCTTCTTTTTCTTCTTCTTCTTCTTTTTTTTTTTTTCTCTCTCACGTTTGGGGAGGGGAGTGGACAGTCCCTTCTCGAATTGTTTGTGGGAATCTTTTACTAGACTTGGGAGTCGTTGGCATTTGGCAATCAAGGACCTCACCTATAATCCAAGGCTCAAGGCGCATTATGACACCAAGGTCTCCTGGAGCCTAAGCAGGTGCAACTAAAGGTGTGAACCTAATTGAAGGCACATGTGTAATAGTAGTAATGCATATGAAATAATGATATATAAGTATAAAAAAAAAAATGTGTATAAAACCTTTTGATATGTATATGAATTTAACTAAATCAAATGACATTAAAAATGTGCAACAATAAAAGGCAATAATCATATAAGTTCAACATGTATAATAGTAAGATAAAATTTCAGAATCAGCCACAGGACACGCTTTATGTAAATAGTTACTATAAGCTCATGAATTCCATTAAACATAAATAAGATTAAACAATGTGGTCCATCAAATATGACCATGATATGAGAGTACGTAAATTCATGACCATTTTAAAAGGCAATTAAAAAGATAGGATGAGTGACTGAAAAATAAGAGGCAGGCTTTTTTCCAGCCTAAAGCTTTACTAAAAAGCACAAACCTGAGGACTTTACATGAGCCTCGCTTATAGTAGGTTGAGGCGCTCTAACTCAGCCTTGACCAACCTGAGACTTTTTTTAACCTAGGTGCGGTTTAAGACTATGATCTCGCCCAATATGTTTGTGCTTTGTAAAATGGAAGGCATGACTAATATTCACTTTGCTACGGTCCCCTACTGTATTCTTTATGGGAATCTGGTATTAGACTTAGCAGACATAAGTAATGTGCAATGAAGCTAAAAGATGCAATAAGCCCTAAAGGCTTGAAATCCAGAAGGATGCATTTTTTTGTTAAATCAAAATCATGCATCATGTCGAAAGCTTCTTCACTGCTCACAAATGTGTGCATCTCAGTAGAGGGAACCAAACAACCTTTTGAGGGAAAAGAAATGAACAAGGATGCTGTGTGAAAGATAATGGCTCTGTAATGTTATTGATTTATTTTTCAAATATACACGCACACACTCACAAACGTAGACCAAGTGGCAGAATCTCATGATGCGTGGACAAGTATGGTGCATGACTTGCAATAGTCATGGATATAAAGATTTTATTAAATTTGTTTTGTGCATCTTGTGGAGTTTTGTTATAGACATGATTGCGTGTGAAATTTTGTCATTGTCATTCATAAACTAAAGACATTTATTTTACAAGTAAATTTCAATTTTGCCAAAACTCTCTATCTGTATTGCTCAGTGTCTTATCTTCACATAAACGGTCCCAAGTCCGGCAAGGAGATGGGTCGTGTGAGGTAGCTTGACAGCAAATGCAAAGACTTCTGTCAGGATTTTATGAATATAAATCCTAGGAATAGAACAAGTAGCATGTGGTGACCTTAAAAAACACAGAATGACACAACAGGATTTGCGTAGCCAACCCCAAATAGTTGGAAAAAAGTCTGAGTTGAGTTAATTTTGCAAAATAGTTTAAAGTCCTATTTAACAAGTCAGCAAGGGAAATAGCCATCCCACACGCATGAAATTGAATAATAATAACTAATATTCAATCCTTTTTTTACACTACAATTGTTTGGAGCATAAGACTGGTTCAAGAAAATTTTAATTGTCTATGAGTCTTGCAGGTGATTTACTATGAACGCAGATCAGCATTGAGGGAACAGAAGTAAAGTTACCTTCTGGTATACAACAGAGAGGCTGTTGAATTCATCAAATATGCGATCTTTTATTTCACTACTCTGAGTATCTGCAAAGACGGACACAGCTTGCTTCGGAGGGTTCACTACACGTTCTGCTACAGATACATTATGTTGCAAAAGCCTGTAGTAGAATAAGGCTCTATCATGAACATCCTGCAGCAAGTGAATAGTTTTAACTGAACATTGCACAAACTAGTCTGAATCATAGATAACTTCAATCAAAATTATTCAGCTTTTTGAAATAACATAGAGGTCAATTCTGAACCTGATGAAAATCAGCAAGACCAGCAGCTAAAGCAGCTCCCAAGGCTTTCTGAGTCTCAGGTGGCCTTCTTAAGAAACACTTCATTACAGCAGTAAGAAGATGCAACCGAACCTGTGCAATGCTAACATTGATAATTCAGTACTCATTCCATGCAGATTTAAAAGAGCAAAACCCTAATTTATAGAAATATTACTTATTCTAAACACATGTAAAGCATGGATGGCAAGCTCAGGGTCCATAAACAACAGGTGAGACAGGTTAGCTACCTTTTGCCTCTTGGTTCAATTGGATCAAATGCCATACACATTTAGGCTTCAACATCAAGACACGAAACATATTTTGAAAACCAAAGATTAATCATTGTTCCAATTATTCTATGTTTGACCCCAAATCCAAAAAATCCCGTCATAACACTTCTATTTTGTCTTGGATATTAATTGCATTTTTTCCTTGGCCTATAGGAGTTTCACGTCTGGGCACTTGAGAAATTAGCCTGATTCATACTGAATCCATGCCATAGTCAATAAGCTAATGTCTAAATACTAGCTGCTATTCAATTAGAATTCTATTCCAGAAGAAAATAATGTTGGTTAAAAACTTCCATCCAATACAATATCCTGGTCAGGAAAGCCTGTAGAAATAAACAACTGAGAAATATTGAGAAAATGCAGCCTTGTTACCTCAGCAGAATCCTCATCCTCCCAGCTGTCAATTAAACTTTCCAAAATATAAGGAGCATCCTGCATATCCTGAGCATACTCCCCTAGCATCCAAATAAGAGCAGCCTTGGCTTTTGGCTCCTGAACATTTTGGCTGCTGATATTTCCAACAACTGCAATGCAATCATGACTCCATTGAGGATATTTCCTGAGAAGATCTTTTACAAGCACCTGCATAAAGAACTCCAAATTTGCATCAACGGCCCAAAAAAAGTTAATTATTCAATAATGCTATTTGCATGGATTTAGGATACATTCTACTGGTATTGGTGTCAATCTGTTGTTTCGTATCAGAATATTCAAGTATCTAGGATGCACAAATATAGGATTTACCAGAGTTTCAGCTGTCACATAATCCTTTTCCATCTCCAGAAACTGAAGCAACCTATCAACAATAGCATTCACATCATACTGCTGCAGAGCTATCTTACCAACAGCCCTAATTGACTCTCTTGCCATGGGAATATCAACATTTGCAGCATATTCACATAATTCTGTCACTGAAATGGATAAATAAAAAATTATGCATTAGTTACACATGAAAATCAAAAAATTAAAGACAATATCTGTGACCAGATAATGGGTCACCAACCAGGACGAAATGCAGATTTTCCTACATCAACAATTTCTGTGAAGCATCAAGTGTAACTCTTTTTATTTTTGCTTACCAATTTCATAAGTATTGTTCTCGTTGGCCACTGCAGTCAACATTTCAAGCTTCAATTTCTTAGCATAAAATGGATCATTATATTGGCAATAGAAGTGTTTGTAGTCTGAGGAAAATAGCATAGGTGCACGCATCACCAAAAGATGCAGGTGGCTTAATACTGCATAAGATTGCTCCGGACTTCCTGAGCTCACTAGGGTAAGCAAAGGTGCTTTGATACGCTCGTACACCTGTAGAAGAAGATTTTTATTTTTTATTTTTTTCATTACGGAAATGCCATTCTTTTGAAATATGGAGTGATAAAAGACAGAACCCAGCAACCGCAAGATAACACTAATTAAAAATGTAAAATTAATGCTGATGAAGCAAAAAATACAAAAAGGAAAAGCACAGAAAGACAAGAAGAAGATTCCCTACAACTGATGAGGCATACCACTTCAAATCAAAATCAAACAAGAATACACAACGATAAGATATAGAAAATATGAAACAGTTACCACCAGCGAGGGGAGAATGCACCGTTAATGCCACTCCTTACATGGATTTATGCCCAAGAACAGTTTATATCACTAGAATTGATGTAATACCTAAATTATTTAAATCTAAATTTTAGAAATAATTAGAAGCAAAATGGTAAATTAGGTGATTTTAATCTATGTGGGTACATGATTCTTAGTAACAAAACAGGCATGTCCTAAAGACCATTAATTAATTATTAATTAGGGAGTACGCAGACGTGAGAGAGAGTATGCATCTTGGAAGAAAAGCCTAAAACTTATTCAGGAATACAGGCAAGTAGATCTTGTTTTTATCTTTTATATATATGCATTTGTGACTTGATCTATTAATGATTATAAGATTAAATTTCACAACAACATGATCTAGAACACAAACTGTCAATATGAAGATGGATACAGGTGTTACATATAGGGATAACTTAGTAATTTCTTCTTGATTTGTGGAATTAAACAATCTGATATTTCATTATACTGTATATACATATATATATATATATATATATAGGAATAATTTAGTAAAATCTTCTTGATTTATGGAATATACAATCTACTATTTCATGATTCATGATATCTGTATACATAATGATGATTGTAAATCCGGATACACACACACACACACACGTCCACAAAGAAGTAGTATGTGTATATATAGCCTTGAATCTGTCATACATGAATACATGTATATTTGTGCTCGCGCGTGTGCGCGGAAGTAGTACTATAGTTGCATTCAAATGCCATGGCTGAAGCTCGAGTTTGAGGCCAGGAGATTGTAAGATTTAACATTGATTGACATAAATCGGGAAATTTTAGGAACTTGTTATGATCTAGAACACAACCTGGAAGAGGCTGGATTGTTGCAGGATCTGAAAACTAGGGTTTTTAGTAGTGAGGTCCAGGAAAAGGGGGAAGATGACAACCACCAGCAGCCTGCACACACCCATGTGCAGGGGTGGCACATGGGGACGGCGATCTGGCAGTTGGTTGGGCCGTCCAGGCTCCACTAGCCCAACTGAGATGTTTGGACCCAATTTCATCCATCCACAAAATATATTTTATTTTAATTTTTACTATTAGATAGTAGAAAATATTGGAAAATATAGATCAAATCCAGAGAATTGTGATAAAATGCAAATATATCATTCTCATCTGGTTTACAAATTGAACTAGAATATTAGAGTTTAGGTGTATTTAGGTAGATTAGTGGTGAAATTAGCTTAAATAGTAATACTTTTGCATCTTAATAACAAAAGAAAAAATATACGCCTGCGCCGTGTTATTGCAAAACCAAAAGAAGCTGAAGTTACTCCTTATGATCTTTGTGATTGGAATGTAAAATGATCAAACTTAGGAATTTAAAGCATATACTATATAATGCATTTAAGCTGACGAATTATCTATAAATCATTGGGCCATAAATTTTGAAGGATAGGTAAAATTTGAGGGTTTGAGGAACACTATAGAACTTGGATAGTAATTCGGGTAGGGTACAGTACACGTTATTTTACTAATTGATTCTATCAATTACTAACTAATGCAACGATGAGTAATATATTGCTGTTTGAAATTACTGTTTGGTTGGAGCCTGGAGGGGAGTCCGGGATTGACCCTATGAGGACTATAATTGGCATGGTATGAGGACTTGCCTTTGGAGGGTGTATGATCCTTCATTGTTGATATTATAAAAATGGCCATTGGGCTAAGCACTCCCTTTTATGAGGTTTACAGTCTAGGACCTCTGGGTGAATAGACGTATGAACCCGGCCATTTGTGTTTAGGTGGTCCATGATTGGAGTGTGGATGAGCTGTGCTATGACTATATAATCCCGGGTTTGAGATTGCGCCACTTAGATTTGTTAAGCCGTGGGCCTCATGGTTAAATAATTGAAAATTAATAATTGTTCATCAAGAAAATTAACTAATTAAAGAGTTGAGGTGGAAGAAATGGTTGTATAGTTAGATTAAAGATAACAATTAATGATATATTAATTATTTATTACTGAGATAAGTTTATAAAATAATATAATTACTCTAATTGAGTTGCATTTATCTATGAGAGCATAAAGTAAGATCATCTTGTTTGCTGTGATCTTGCTAAGTGATGTAGGACATAATTCTGAACAGTTCAACAAGTCCGTTTTCAACATCGTAGGAGTGTTTTTTGGGTTGGAAACTACCTTCTGAGATAAACCCACTAGCTTTAGCTTGTGGGCCATGTTGGTTTTCCGCTGAAAATCTTCGTTTAGGGCTCCGAAATCGTGTTTTATTGTCTTATAGGAGGCCTGCTGATTATTTCAGGATTTTTGTTGGAGGCCTTAACGAAGTCCGAATGCTCTGAGATTTTATATTTAGTAGTTTTATTTTATTAGGTTTCTTTATCTATTTTTTCAAAAAATTTAGAGAGAAATTATTTTTAGGCTTATTTCTAGGATCAGTTTCCTTTTAGTGTTAGGTTTTCTCTATTATAAATATACATGTACTGCAAGAGTAGAATTCAACCATTTATCAATAATATTTCAGAATTCTTTATGAATTTATCTCTTGTTTTGTGGATTCAAAACACCCTACTTTGTGGATTCAAAGTAGCCCGTTTCTTGTGAACAAATCTTTCGCTTCCGCTACGTCACTAAGTTTGTGAACTCACTCCTTTATTATCTAGCAAATACTTGGGACGTGACACATGGTAGATGCACGCGATAGAGTTATTTAATTTATTACTGTTATTATTCTAGCTCCTATTCTACTATTGAGAGACATTGTAATGAGGATTGTTTTGTAGTAGTTTTAGAGTTTGATTGTATTGAATAGTTATGGATTTTATAATGAACTTTATTTTAAAAAATGTAATTGTATATTGTAGGCGATGCAGTGCATATGGTTGTTTGATTATGGATTTTATTTAATAACATCATTGATTGCGATCACCAAGAACTTTTTTTCCTATATCCTAGTCCAATGGGGATGTGTTCAAGCTGGCTAAAACTTGTGCTCTTGAGACAAATACAGAGGCATCATAAGGCCAACACTAGCAAACTTTTAACTACAGAACTAGAAAATAAGTATTATAGCACTCTCTTGATCAATAACCATACACATATCTGCTAGAGATTTTAAAAATCTATTCTGTCCCTTTTCCTTCTAGTAAGCGATTTGAGATCCATAACAAAAGTTAAATCCTTCAGTAATCTTGAAAACCCATGGCATTTAATATTTTTTTGCTAGTACTAAAATATTCTTTAGTGCTAGCAAAAAACAACTTCAAGCATTCAAGGATTAAGAAACACCAGATCAGATTCATGCCATGTAGATGATGCATATAAATGTAATAATAAAGAAGGCTTATAAAGCATGATGACAACTCAAATAACCTTGCAATGGCTAAAAGGACTCAATCTCAATGGATCTCCCTTGATATATAGAATAAGACATTATTTCATTATTACTTGAAATAGATCAAGAAAGGGATCTTATTGATAAGCACTGGTTAAGAAAAAGTGAATAGCTAAAAAATTTCACTATTACTTGAAAAAATGAACGCAATAAATGAACATATATGATAGGCACCTGCTGATGAACATCATTCATAGACAATGTCAATTGCATAAAGAGCTTAATGGTTGCTAAGACAACGGCACCATTTGCATGTTGAAGCCTATCTTCAAGAAGATTCATGATGTCAAATATCTCATTGCCGTCTGAGGGTACATATTTAGCTACCAATTCAAGGACAATACATTGTGCCCATTCACTGAATTCCTTGATCCTGCAAAAATATGTAGAAAAGCTAAGGATTTTTTGTCTCATAGAAAAATCAATAAGAAAGATATTATAAAAGAACACCAGTACAGGATAATTTACTGCACATTTGCATCTGTACCTGTTACAGTGAATCAGGCACTATCCTATTCTGTCGACTCTGCTGCTGCATTCACTACCATAACAGGGGCAGCGGCACCATAAGGGTTCCATTGCAAGTGTGGGGAATTTGATATCTAATTTATAATGGAATACTATTCTGTGTATGCCTTGCATCCAAACTTTCACCTAATTGATAATTAATTATCATATGTAGATTATGCTGCTGCATCAATTACCACAGCAGAGGCAGGGGCACCATAATGGCTCCATTGCAAATGTGGGGAATTTGATTACCTAATTGCTAATGGATTATTATTCTGTGTATGCCTTATTTTGAATATATGAAAGTTAATAGCATCTTTATTCATGTTATTACATATAATGGGTGTTCAACAGTGTTTTAGGTCCAATTTGAAGTCAAAATATGTCTCTTTAACGTACAATTCCCTAAATGAGTTAATAGTCTATAAACACAACAAAAATCATACCGGTTCAAAAGGTAATATATCAGTGGCTTGCTAAGCAATGCCTCTCTCTCCCTTGATGCTTCCTCAGACGTACTTGCTTCCAAACTCCATATCTCTTGTAGGGCAGACAAACAATTTGCAACTACCTGATAAAGTAATTAAAATAAAATGTACTAATTAATACAGTTTATGATCATTTACCAAAATCACCTCTACATGTAGAAGATAGGACTAAAGAGCAAAAGATACAAGTAAGCTTGTCTATCTGCTGGAAGAATCAACACAAACTAGTCTATTAGAGGAAATACGGAGCGAAAAACAAATAGGAAGCTATTAAAGCTATTAAGAAAGAATGAAATGTAGAGATGGAAAGATAAAATTGGAGAATACATGATGTAACTGAAGAATTTGAAAGAATAAGTGTTTAAAAAAATTCTATACAAAAGATCAAAGTATTGGTACTTATCCAGAGGTGCAACAAATGAATAGTACAACTGTAAATAATTGTATCGTTGCGTGTGTGCAAATGAAAAACTAAAAAGCTGTTGCAAATTTTCTTTTAACAATTTGATAAGGAAAATGTCTCCATCACTAAAATGGAGGCAAAAGCTCCATTTAATACTAAAAGGCATCACAAACTATTGGAAACATCAACAACCCACGAAATATTTATTGCAAGGAAGACCATATGGAGCTAATTAAGGAGTGGAGCATGTGTCAATGTTATGGACAATCTTAAAATCCTAATTTCTATAATTTAGCCTAGTAAAAGAATTAACTTATTGACTAAATCAACAAGCTTACAAATAGGGATGGTAAATTACCCCGCCCCGCACCTATTGGGACATATTAGGGATGGTTTAATCAGGAACAAAGCGGGGACATGGCAAGGGGGTAAAAACCTGCGCTGGTGCGGGGAGGGGACGGGGACAAGTACCCACGCCCCGTTTATATCACATAAGTACTTAAATACCCCTATATATTACTAAGATACTAAAATAATCTTTCATAAACTAAAACACCAGAACTCTAATATCTCATCTCTCTACCATTTCATCAAACTAATACCCTTTCTATTGTTGAGAGAGAGAGAGAGAGAGAGAGAGAGAAACTGTTAAAACAGGGAGAGGTTATCAAACGGTTTACAACACTAAAAGAGCTTCTTGTTTGCTATTGCTGAGACCAAGCATCTGGCATTCAAAAACAACAAAAGCGTGAATTTCATGGTGCATCACTACTCCCACTTCATACATTCACAACAGTTCAAAATCATTATGAATTCAAAACAGAACAGTGCACAGTTAATGTTTGCATAATCGTAAATTTCCAAATTTAAACAGCAACTTCCAATAGTCAAAATTGTTGTGTATAATGTATGCCTCTGAAAGAGAAAATGCCTATTTATATTTTATAAGGAAATGCAACAAAAGTAATTATTCAAGGGTCTAAGATGAACTCAGTTCATTCCAAAATATTCAAGTCACATAAACATGCTAAACAAGTATGAAGACATCATCACACTCCTTTTAAATTATGGTTTTCTTATGCTTTAGCTTCAATGCTGCTAAACTGAAACCAAACAGAAAACAATTGTCTAGAGTAAGCCCACCTGAGTCTCTGGATCGTTAAGCATCAAATGTTTAAGCATTGCCGGAAAATCTGCATCAACACAAGTTGCAGATGATATATGATACAACTTCAAAACCCCAATGACAGCCACCGTCCTCACATAACTGCTCCCATCTTTCAACCCCAATCCCAGCGGCCCCACCAAGTACTCCACCAAATTTGCCACTCGCAATGAACACAAACTTCTCAAAGCAAGCCCCCGGATCATTGGATCCTCGTCCTTACAATCCCTCTGAAGAAAATTTATTGTGAGAAGCGCCAGATCTGGATTGCCTTTTGCGTAATTCCCAACATACAAATAACACATTTTCTTGAGAACAATATCTGATGTAGCAGAGCACATCACCATCTCGCTGAAGAGCGACGACACGTCAATGCCAATTGTCATGTATGAGATAACTTTCTTGAAGAGCTCTCTCTTCGAGTCATCACTCCCCGGCGCTCGGCTTCCAGCGAGCTGCCGGAGCTGAATTTTCAGATCCGAGACCTCTCCTTTACTGGTAAAATCAGTTTTAGGGTTAGGATTCTGATAAACATCTGTCTGTAAACTAGTATGTCTTTGTATTTTAGAGAGAGAGAAAGAAAAACCAATTTTCTGTGCCATTAACAAGTTTCAATGCCTTTCATAGATATACATACATAGATATAGACATATACACACAGATATTTGATTCCTTCAACAATTCTAGAAATTGAAGATGATCACTGAAGTACAATTTGATATCTAATGTATTATAAACGTACGTGTATGAATGTATCTGACGATTATGAAGAATAGTCAACTGGCAATATTTATATAAAACATATACAAATATAAGATATTCGTATAGTACATGTATGTATATATTGTAATGTAACTAATTAAGGTATGCCAAAGAGTCTGCTTCGAGTTCTCCGTCGTCTAGAGAGATAAAGTAGAGAGAGAAAGAGATGAGTTACCCGGACGGCTGAGAAGGTGAGGGAGATCGCTGAGATTGAGCTGGAGGAGCCATGGGAGGCAAAAATTCAAGCTTGAGCGAGAAATTTACAGAAAATTTTGATTGATTGATAGATCTTTATTCAGTTGAATCAATCATCGATCTGTGTGTACAGATCGTTCGGAGAGAGAGAAAAGCATTCGAGTGCAACGACGAATTTGAGAAAATTGTCGTTTCACAGAGAGTGACAATATAACCCTCGCCGTGGACGAATAGGTATCAGATTTTCTAACTTGCGCCGTGGTGTGCTAATAACAATTGCCCCCCATGTTTTTTCTTCTCAATTTGACTTTTTTTTATTGATTTTACTTGATTGATGGAATTTAAAATAAATATTAAATTAAAATTGACAACCAAACAAATATCAGGCACAATGTTTAAGTTCTTGGTAGGGATATCAAATATATATATTGAATTTAAAATTTTCATAGTTTTAAAAAGCATTTGTTTGGTAGAAAGAGACCAGGGTTAAAAAATTTAATTAAGATTTATTGAGTATTTCAATTATTTTAAATTCCACTATACAAATACAATCCTCTCAATTATTTTTGCATCACTAGAAATGAAAGGGTTAAAGGTTAGGGCAAACAATAATTAAGTTATTTGAAAATTTATTAAGACTATATTCCCTGTACTTTTTTTTTTTTTTTGTCCTGATTATATTCCTTGTACTTGAAATCGCAGTTTATTAGAGAAGGAAAATTTAGTCACCAACTCTAATACCAAATCTTCAATTTTATGTGGCCAAAGATAATCTAAATATTTTGTTTACCTCTTTATTTTATTTTATTTCTTTTTCATTCATTACCTTCTTTCTTGGGGAGGGAGTGAGATTGTTGTTGAATCCAATTCTTCAAATACGAAACTGAGAAAATTAAAAAGATGATAAGTTTTAAAATGAGATTTTATTTTTGTATCTAGATCAAATTATAACTAAGAACATGTGAATAGAATTAGATTAATCATTCAACATGAGGATACCAGAAGTAGCATGGGCCGGATATGACCCGCAAATATAGCATCGGGTTAAGCAGTTGGGTTCAATCCATATGGGAGTGTCACATAACGGGCCGAGCTCGGGAGATCCGTCAAGGAAGGGCAAATCCATTGGAAAGAAAGCCCAGAGCTGAGAGCCTAATAACACCTGTGACTGTCTATAAGCCTAATAATACTGGTGATTACCTATAAGTAGAGTAGAAGTGGAGGATGATGAGTGAATGTATAGGGACTCGATAAAATTGAATAGAGAAAATTTCTTGTATTTACAATTGGCGCCGTCTGTAGGAAACGATGAAGAACATTTATTCATGCTTGATCGATGTCATGTTGATTCAAGCAAATTTGTGAAAACAAAGCTTGATTTCTGGTAGTAGAATCCAGATCTGAGGGATTGCAGCACGTTCTGAAGAGGCTCTTCATTCCTGTTGATTTTGAAGTATTTGCGTCGGAGTTACGCAGCTGTGAATTGTTCAATCGCAACTAGATCTGGTGAGTTCGAGGCTAGAACAGCTCAGATCTAGCAAACGGTGACCACAATTCAGTGGAACCGAGTCCAGATCTGATGGAATTCGCACCAGCGACGCTCAGATCTGATTAAGAATTTGTAATTCATGTCTTTGCTTCGCTCCAGAATCATGATAGGAGGCGAGAATTCCAATCTGGTGGAGAATGTCCAGCAGATAAAACTGGATGAGCTGACGAACACGATCGAAGCTCTCCAAAGAGAAAATGCAAAGTTGAGAGCTGGAATGCAACGCCAGGAAGTTCCGGTAATTCCTCGACCGCTTTCGGTAGGAGAATAAGTTATGCAATCTAATGTTACACCCCACTGCCGGTAGGAAGACAATAACCTGACAGATCTCCATCACAAAGAGGTTAGGGCAGATGATTTGCCACCAATGGCTCGTCGTGTTGATGATTGTGAAGGATCAATTCACATGGATCCACGACGTGAGCAGATTAGGCAAAGTGAGGATATGGCTTTTGATCCACGTGAAAAAAGGTTCAACAGAGATGGAGCAATAGAGTTTGGACGTCACAAAGTTACATCAATCTGGCAGAGGGAGTCCATGGAGGAAAGATCGCTCGATCCTTCTTATCGGCCTTCTATGGCAACCTTTAATTATCGAAGCTCAGGAAAGAGATCTGTAGATTAAAGAGCTACCGCTGGATGCCAGAGGGAGAATGAAGCTCTTCATTCAGCAACTCAGACAATTGACTCGCCATTCACCAATGAAATTCTGAATGCTCCGAATCCGAAGAAGTTCAAGTGTAAGTGCTTTCCAACAAGCTTATCTGGACCAGCGCTTGACTGGTTCAAGAACTTACCGAGGGGTTCAATTGATAGTTTCAGAAGTCTCTGCGATCGGTTCATAAGCCAATATTATGGGAATAAGCGCCCGGCAAAGGATGTTTCCAGTTTGTTCACAATGAGGCAGCATGAGTGTAACGACCCTGGATTTTTCAACCCAGTGTCTACAATGATGAACCGAAGATTGACTCGATAACGGATCTAGATGCGGAAGCAAGAAGTAAAACAATGGTCTCCCAAGGCACAACATACCTCTAAGACACTAAGATGACCTTCCATGGGGTCATGGAATCCAAATGAAGCAAGTACGGAAGCGACGTCTCAAAACAGACTAGAATGAACCAAGAGGTGAAAAGGTCATTTTTTTAAATAAATGGACTCAAGTGCCACTGAGCACACCACTAAAAATACAATGAAAAATGAATCATGATGGACTCAAGAATCATATGATTCGGAATCCGAACGAAGAAGAAACGACAAGATGAAGGAAAGACGAGTAAAACCTACAATCAAGAGTAAAATGGTCAATTTACAAATGTAAAGGGAGATTTGACTCTAAACAAGTCAAATGAGCTCCACACAACCTATACTAATCATTTCAAGACATTCTAAGAGGTTCTAAGAACATTGGACAAAAATCCCACAAAACGGTCTTTCCCGGTTTAAGCGAAAACTGACACCCTCTCACTAAAACTGCAATAACTCTTACTGTGATTCAAGTTTGAATTCATAGTTTATGTCTTTGGAAATCTGACTTCAATGTCATGAATTTAGGCTCAAGAATCACTCCATTTGGGTTAGAAACGAAGAAGTTATGGCCGTTTGAAGTCGAAACAATAGTGCTGAAACTGGACTGAGGCAACTCTCGGGATCAGGCTATTTCGGTCGACCGAATTGACCAAATGGTCGACCTAAATGAAGGAAATTTCTGCTAAAAACTGATTTTCAAAGCTTGATTGGTTCCATAATCCAAAAGGAAGCATCACTCGACCGAAATGACCCTAAAAACTGAAAATGGCTACTAGAAAGTGAAGTTTCAAAAACCTATGAGCTTCGGTCAACCGAAATGGCTCGAAATTGTGCAAAAACCTCCTGTTATGCACCTATGGCTGAAAGTCTAAATGGAACTCCCCATGGCATGTTTAATTCACAAAATATGCAAGTGTGTGATGATGTGAACATGCACGCAAGTGTAATATAGATATTTAAACATGTTACAATGGCCCATGGCCTCATTACACTCCATTTACAAAATTTCACATGTCAAACCTCAAAGATGGAAAAAGTTTACATTTCAAAACAAAACTTAAAATTTAAATGCATACACTTGAGCTATAAAGTTTGTGGCCCTTGGCCTCATATCATACACATCAAATACATTGAAAGGAGTATACTTATGCACACTTTACATTATTAGAATCAAAATACACGTTTTTGACATATAAAGCAAAAATGGCATTTCAAGCCAATCATCACAAAAATGAAAACCTTCAACTCCACAAGTCATCCAAGCATAATAGGAGTCCCAACTTTAATTCTTGTACCTGAAATATGTTCCAGTAACGTAGGGGTGAGCAACATAAAGCTACTCGTAGAAAATGAGCATGCATCGACCTACGCTTCACAAGTTTGCAGAGATTAATCA
>JAOTQH010000057.1:2486407-2501289 GCA_025631255.1 Cornus kousa | reverse complement strand
CTTCTCTCATATGCTTAGGCTTTCTTTTTTGGTTATTAAGTTGCCAAAGACACCCTTTTGGCTCAAGAAATAGAATAATCATTTTAAAATAAAATAAAAAACAGTGAGGCGCGCCTGACAAATAGGATGAGGCGCAACCAAGGCACGCGCCTAGTAAACATCAGTGCATCTGGGATGACAACAAGAGCTAGACCTGTGCCTCGAGCCTAGGTGCACGCCTAGACGCGCCTTTAATAACACTGCTTACGATTTCTCTAAGAGATGCATTCCCGTGGAAGACTATTTGGCGTTCTGAGGCCCTCTTGAGGTGGCTTTCTTTGTTTGGACATCTGTGTTGGGAAAGATATTGACCCAGGATAAACTTAAGAGGAGGAGACAAGTTGTGGTCAATTGTTGTTGTATGTGCAAGAGAGACGAGGAAACGGTAAATCATCTTCTTTTACATTGCCCAGTGGCTCGGGATTGCTAGGCTTTGATGTTTGGTTTGTTTGGAGTTCAATGGGTTATGCCCAGATCTGCTTAGAGGCTTGATTGAAGCCTGGAGAGGCTGTTTAGGCGGGCGCTCATGTATGTTCATGATTTCTGGAGGATCACACCTTTGTGCGTCTAGTGGTGTTTATGGCTTGAACGAAATAGGAGATCCTTTGAAGATAAGGAGACTTCTATTGGTGTGTTGAAATTCTCCATTATTAGCTCTATTTATTGTAGGGTTCTTGAGAGAAATTGTAAATCCTCTGATGAGATAGTGGACTTTATTGACACTTTGAGAGATTAGAGGTCCTATTTGGTCTTGTGTAGCTTTTGAGGGATGCGTTCCCCTTTTGAAGGCTTCTTTATATACAATCTTACTCATGTGAATTGACTGAGGCTATGGCCTTAAATAGAGCGTAATGTTGACGTAAGATTCATGTAGCAGACCACAAGTAATTGGGAAAAGGCTTCGTTGTTGTTGTTGGTGGCGGTGATGGTGCTGTGTGTGTGTGTGTGTGTGTATTAATTTGTAATGAATAATGTTAATTCTTTTACTAAAAGGGCAAAACCATCTTTTTGTTTATCTGTTGACACAGTACATTAACAATGTGGCCTCATTTGTATATTTATCAAAGTTCAGAGGGCCTTTTTGCAGTTAAAGGGGGTTATTTGCAAATAAGTGATAGTTCGAAGGAGTTTATACTTTACTCTAAAATTAATGGTGGATACTATACACAACTGCCCGTTGTGGAATATTCTACCATAGGTTGAAATAACCTAAAAATTTCCAATCAGGTTAAACTCTGATAAGTTAATAACATTGACATGTATGTGTGCCAGACATGAATTAGGCGACCACCACTTGCCACAGTCACAAGGATAATAGACCGCGCCAATCTCCTGGTCAAATAGAAAATGAATTTGTTTGACCTCCTATACTAGGGAAATCATTTTGTAAGTCATTTTGGAGCTCTTTTACTGAGGTGCTGCAAAGTGATGTTTCATACTTACTTCAAGCCAGTCAGCAACTGCAGCCACATTTGGCAAGGTTGCACTCATCCCAACGATTTGGAGACCATGGGCAAGGTCAGCCTTACCACTGCTCGTACCTGAGCTTTCTCCACTGGATGATTCCACATTGCCTTCACCAGCTGCATAACGAAGCTTTGTCAACAAAAGTTCCAAAAGATAACCCCTACTCTGATCACCAACCTGCAACAAACCCAAGGATGAAAAACCATCTCTAAGAATCCATTCCAAGAACGAAAAAAAAAAAAATGAAAAGCATTTTGAAGAGGAAACAGAAAATATATATATATATGTAGTTGAAAAGATGATTAGTTAAAATCATTACAGAAGACCAGATCCAAGGATCACTACCATGTGCAGTTCATCTATCACAATTATTCCAACTTCTGAAAGGCGACCCTCTTCTAGCAACCTGTTAATTAAAGAGTTTGCCTTCTCAATCGTACAGACTGCTACCGAGGTATCTTTAGGAAGTGTTCCACCACCTTGGTTTCCATAGTAACTACGCACATGCTTATTGAGTGGTTCCAAGAGGACCTCCAGATGTTCAGCCTACACCAATTTGAACAGATCCTTGTGTTATAGATATATGTACAAAATTCAAGGATTACTCCTCAGAAGCAAAATCAACAACATGAAACAAAAACAACAATGCACCTTTTCTGCACAAATTGATACATATGGCAGTACAAGAAGTGCCATCTTTCCAATTGATAAGACTCGCCGCAACATCAAAATTTCAGCAACAAAACTTTTACCAGCACTATGAGAAAGGAAGAATCGTTAAGTGAAGTATAGATGCCACAAACTCAAAAAATTAAAGATTTTATATTGATCATTGGACCAAAAAAATCCTTGTTTCATGGCAGGCCAAGAATTCATCATTTTTTGTATTTGCGCAATTAACCAATGTCCAACAAAAATTTAAGAAGAAAAGCAGCAGCAACAACAACTTCGTCATGCAATACCATGTTGAGGACTAATATTTGGAGCGGGTCGGTTTGTCTTGAATCTTTAACAGAAGGTTGAAATACAATGGAAGAAGGGAGAAAGGTAAAAGAAAAAGAATAAGAGGGAACTACAAGAAAAAGTACAAGAGATTAAGTGTAATGCCCATTAGTTAGTTATATGCAATCCCGGATCCACCAAACTATCTCAGCAGTACCCCTAAGATGGCACATGCATATCATACATGTTTGACTTCATTTGACAATGATTTGGAGACGCCGATACAACTTTCTTTCCTATCAGGCTTCATATCTACTACTTACATGTATAACTTTTGTAGCAACCAACTCAAAATTTTCAGACGTATAAAAGAGTGATAATGTTGAGTAGACCAATCTAACAGCAACCTTGATATTAACTTCAATTACATCTATAAGAATACCTCGTAGATGCACAATATACAAGATTCCTTTTCTCTAAGACACCATCCACCTGAAGGCAGTCAACCTAGAGAACGAAAATGAAAATAAAATTTACATTGAGCTCTCAACAAAAAGGATACCAAATTAAATTACAATAACACCATTTTCAAAAATAAGTTTAAGACAAACAAATGCAAGAAGTAGCATATCATTTTTCCAAGGCAACTTGAAACTGTCACTTCAAATTCAGATACCAGTCAACCAGGATTTTTTTTTTATTTTTGGTAAGTACCAGTCAACCAGGATATATATGATTGAATTCAAGATATGGTGTGCTAAAGAGAAAACACAGTGGAAATACCATGCATGCACTATGCAAGAATGAAATAAGTTAGTGACGGAAATGAACAAAACAAGAAAGGACAAATAAGGACATGAGGCGAAAAGTTTACAAGAACAAAAAGTTATTCGGAGTTGGGATTCAAAGAAACATGTCAATTTTAGTTCTCATCTGCAGGTAGCATGTGCAAATGCATGAGTAATATGTAAATGGTACTTGTCTATGCACAATCTCAAAAGGAAGAGGGGTGAAAAATCATGGGTTCATAAATTCAGATAGACAATTATGTGTTACAGTGTTGGGATAAAAAGTGAAACGAAATTCTCCCCCCTCCACCCCAAAAAAAAATAAAAAAAGAAGAAGAAGAAGAAGAAGAAGAAAAGAAGTGAAATGAAATGAGAAGAGGCTAACAGACCATCTTCATCCATCTTAATTTTTTAATTATTATTTAACCGTTGGCTATTGTTCACATCTCTTAACTGTAATGAATAGTCTCAATGATAATTTTCTAGGATGGAGGGGCAATCTATTGATTGAAAAGTTCCTCAGAATTCTCACATGATGTGTGTTAGCATATATGATATCCATGTGCAACAATGATAATAATTTATAGTAGTAATAATATTATATAACAAACAAGAACAAGTATGTATAAGCAGATTTATTTGTTAAATTGTATCATGGTCAAAGAACTATTAAAAACAATCTAAAAGACAGCCTACAATTTATGGTAAATAACTGTCTTCCATTTTAGACGAGGCAGTAGGACAAGTTCAGGGCAGGACATATTCCAGACATCATATCCTCAACAAACACCAACCCACTCCAAACCCATACATTCTTCAAGGTTCGAATAAATCAGACTTCCTCGCTTACCCAATTAAAAGAGCAGTATAAATTCATGTTGGCACATAAACATGTCTTACTAAAAAAACACTAGAATATATCTTTTAGTGCTTGTCTTGAACAGTTGAACCCAAACTAGGTATGAAATCTCAGCCCATACCAAATTGTGTAAATCAATAACCTGACCAAAGATAATAGAAAAAGGGGAACACCCAACTACTATGCCCTTGTTTTCATCCACATCCCTTTATCTGAGCAGGACTAGCTTGATTAAAAACTTAATGAAGATACCTGCCATGGATATAATTTTGATATTCCTCTCTTCTTATATATGCTGCATATTTCAGAAGGGAGCCAGTTGGTAAGATCTAAACGATCTTCTACCAGAGCAAAACTTGACGGAGTACTATCTTTGTTGCATCCTCTGATTTTCATATCTGGCGTATTAGATGTGATGCTATCATTATCTTGACTCAAATAATGTGCTTTCCTTTTTGCGACAGCACAATTGATCGGCATCTCTTGTACTTCATGCATTTCAGAATTGATACAAGCTTCGCCACCATGGGTTGTAATATTAGTGGTTTGAAGACTTTTATTACTTACAGAAGCACATCCAGTCTGTTCACCATCTATAGGCATAAGATCTTTCATGTTATCTACTGAACAATGATTTGGGGTGTCCGCATCCAAATTTTTTTCAACAAATGAGAAGTCAAAATGCTTAACAGGCAATGGGGACGCTTCTTTATCCAAAATTTGTCCATGCTTTCCCAGTGACCCAAAAGAAGCATTCACTTCTGAATTACAGATTTTGCTTGCACCTTCATCCAATAATCCGTTTGATTTATTGACACACCCTCCATTCCGCATATTGTTTGAATTTTTTATCTCACATTGGCTCTTTAATAAATTAATTTCTTCAGCAACCCCAAAAGACAGGTTATCATTTGTAGCAAACAAACCATCAGCAACGTGAATTGCCTCATTCCAAAACGCTTCTCCAGGCGAAAATATGGAGCTTCCACGTGATGACCTGGGAGTTTCACGAGCTCCAGCCTTGATCGTCAACGGTCCAGGTGTATCACATCCGGAGCCTGCAGATGCTTTATTGCATTTTCTCAAGCTCGCTTGATGTTCAATGGTACCATTACCCACAATCACCTGCCAAGCACATGTATCAGCATTAATCAGTAACATAGTATTCTAAGATCGGTCCCATGATTGCTTCAACTTTCAATTGAAATTTACCTCTTTGGAATAGTTGAAAACTGCTTCTCCAGATTTTGCAATGATATCAGTCGGTGCACTACAAGAAGGGGTTTCACCCTTGGTCTGAGACTGGTCGCCATCAATGATGCAATGCCTTCTCTTGATTGATCTATCCTCCACAACTAGCACAGACGGACTACCATGTCTTTTGTGTGCATTTGTTTCCGGCTCAGACGGTGAACTTACACTTGATGGAAGCTCACTGCATGTAGTAGAAAACGGAAATGTTATTGTAGCAAAATCATTAAACAAACCACACAGGTTCATCCCTCAGTAATCAGTGAAATTTGTATATAAAGTTATAAACCTAAAAGACTTCCATGTAAATGAAATAACAACTAAGTAATTACAACTGTCTAGCCTAATCTTGTTAAATAATACGGTGCTAGTTAAAAGGAAAAAAAAGATGCAATGCCTGCAAAAGAAGGACAAAAAGTCAGCTGCAAACTGTTTAAGTTCAGAGTTCCCTGCACTGTGCACAGAATCTGAGCATCCCTTCGCAAGACCTCTGACTGCAAGGTCGCCCACTTCAGATGGAACCCGAAATTGTTCCCTCTTGGCCTCTCCGGCAGCTTCAGAAGTTTGAGGGCACCCTTGGATCGACGAAAAGGCCTCTTTCTTTTCATCTTTGGAAGACAAATCAATTTCCAATGTGAGGTTTCTCTTGACCGGATCTTGCCCGGCAAATGGACCAGGAGCTTTGGGCAAAATGTTAGTAGTACAATTATCATCTTGTGAGGTAACTAAATAGCTGTCCAAAGAACCTTTGGCACCAGGAGACCCTTCAAGTGTTGGTTTTGCATCTTTCTCGATCCTCCGAGGCTTCAAACCTGGTGATAAAGATTTCTTCTTCTTTGAAGTAAAGAACTGTGCATAGGAACACACAATAAAATAATTATATAATGAATAATACAAAATTAAATATTGTTCTGTGATTCCAATTTATCAAACCGAAAAACTACATATGGTAAACAAACAAGATAAGTTAGCTATAGATAGCATGCCAAATGACATCAAGCAAACTCATTATTTTGAGGATTACCCAGAATCAAAAATAAGAATATTATTAAAAAAGAATGAAAGAAATGAAAATCTAACTATATCTAACAAAAATTAGTTTTACATGTAAGTAATTATTGGTTTTATCTGCAACTTTAAAATCAGAAACGAACTATAAATGTCATTCTTGTTACCGTCGACAATCAACGAGCAACAGACTTCAATTAATAAATAAAGGGAAAAAATATATAAACTCATGAAATTAATCAAAAATAATAATAATAATAATAAGAGAGAGCATTCAAATTTGAAAAAGACACGCATCTAAAAGAATAAGATTCATCGCCACGTGGAACAAATTTAAGTAACATACTTCAAAGAACTTATCAATACACGCACACACATATATATTGCATATATACAAAGTTACGTTTTTGAATGGGATGCGAATCTTGAAGAAGGATCTAGGATTTCTGAAAGACAAGAAAAAACAGTTTGAAGAAGACCTGATCGATGCGCGTACGAGACGAACCAGACTCCATGATCGAAAACGAGTTTCAGGCGATTCGCAAGCCCTAGTTTTCTCTTACGCTCGCAGTATTTTGCATTTGAATGATTTTAAAAGACCGCCAAGTAGTACTGATACAGAAGGAAGAGAATGGTGAACCCCAGAAGATTGTAAAGAATTCTTGAGTTTTTTGCAATGGTGACCATAATCTTTTGCATATTTCGACTTATTACCCATTTTCTCTTGAAACCCATCATCCGGTTTGAAAACCCTACCCACAAAACTCAATAAAGCAATCTTTTGTTTAAGGGTGTACGTGGCTCCGATTAATAAATTTCAAAATGTTTTGGAACCAAGCCATTCTAGACGGTTTCATAAAAATTGAAACTGAACAGAACCACGAAACCAATTAAACCAAACCATGAGAAAACGGCTTCTTTCGATTTGGATTCACAGTTCTAGACTTTTTTATAATTCAATATACTATATATATATATATATATAATTAAAAATATATATCATATATAATATAAGTTTCTATTACTATAATATAAGTTTCTATTATACGGAGTATATTATATGGTTGAGTGGTTAAAAGTCTAATCTTATTTTTTATTATATAATATAATACAATATATGTGCGTGTGTGTCTCTATATATATATGTGTGTGTGTGTATAATTCATAAAACCGTTTGGTTCGGTTTAGTTTGGTCTTATAGAATCCTAAATCGTAACCAAACTGTTTATAAACATTTCCATATTTTTTAAATCGTAACTCAATCAAACCATGAAAGAACTTAACCAAAACAACCAGTTCGGTTTATTTTTTGTGCACCTCACCTTTTATTGCCTGGTTTCTAATCCAAGTAAAAAAGTGGTGGGTAGGGTATGTTTAGTTCTAAAAAATTATTTTTTATTTATTAATAATTAAAAAGTAGTAAAAAAGCGGTGTGCATGAGCATGTTTTGTTCACTTTTTAAAAAATAATTTTTTCTTTTGTGATAGCTGAAAATTTGTAAAAAAATTTGTTTTGTTGAGAATCTCTCTGGATCAGTAAAAAAAATAAAATGAAAAATAATTTTGTTTTCAGAATTTGATAATTTTTTAAAAACAAATTTCTATTTTCTTAGTTCTTCAATAACTGGTTTTAAAAAAAGAATAATGATGCCATGAGGTCTATCTCATTACACTTGTCATGAGCTATCTGCCTTTATATTTGAGGTGTTGTGAATCGTATAGTTAAAATTTCATATTAAAATTCATTTATAAGAAATCACACGAATTAATCAAAGTTTTTTTTTTTTCCTAGTTAATCAATTAAAGTTTTACACACTTTTTCTTTTACCAAATTACACTATTAACTTTGACCCTCATATATTTTGAATTTTTAGTTAAATTACTTTAATATTGACAATGTGATAATATAATACGTACATTATTTTTATTGTCCAGAGCACGTTAATTTAAAAGAGAGCATCAATATAATCTTTTTTTCTGCAACTAAGGTGGCTCAATTATATTTTGACATATATCTACAAAATAAAAAGTAAATGAATATGGGGCAAAAGTGCAAAAAAAAACTCTTGAGATTTCACCAAATGAGCACAATACTGTGGTATAAAAGTAAGCAAGTCAGTTCCTGTAATTTCAAAAGTGAGCAACTTATCCCATTATATTTCACCTCCGACCACTTTTTGTCTATATTGCGATGCACAATATTGATATTTTTTATTTATTCCGAAAGTACCCTCCAATATAACTATTATACCCCGTTTTCCTATAAAAAGGCTTTTGCATTTCTTTTTAAAAAAAATTATTTTTCCCTGTCATTATTTTTCCCTTTTTCTTAACTAAATCCACTAATCAAGCATAATTGATTCAGTCATACATATTCCAATATTTCATTGCTAGTTGCATTTTCTTCACTTTGCATCAGGCATAATGTTTATTATTATAGACCAAACTCAATATTATATTTATAGAAAAATAGAATTGGTGAATATGTAATATGTAATGTTATGGATTTTTTCCTCAATTTTTTGGCAATTTCATTATTCTTGGTGTTTATTATTTTTCTACATGGGATTATGTGCCACATGAGTTTCGGGGGTCATTTCGGGCATTTCAAAGAGTTTCTTCAAGTTTAGAACTCTTATAAATACATTACGAGTCATTTCATTAATTTTAGATTTTCGGGCTCGGGAGGTCCCATTTGGTCCTGGGATGGGGTCTTCGTGCTTGATAAATTTTTCGATTTCATTTATATCATCTGATTTTATTATAAGTGTGTATGTATATATGTATATGTAACGAATTGGAGGTGTAAAGCATTGGTGTGATTATATATAGCATTGGAGGGTATTTTTGTAACTTTTGTGTGCATGTGGGACCACCATTTGACCATGTGATGTATAAAAATGGCTAGAATCTTAAAACTGGCCACAAATTCATTCTCTCTCTCCCCTCTTTCTTTTTCTTCTTTTCCTTTCAGTACACCAAACCCACATCATAAATCTCTAGATTTGATATATTTCTAGTAAGATTTGGGCTTTGAGTTAGTTAAAGAAATTGATCTACTCACCAAGAGCTTTTAATTTGTTTCTAAAATTGAAGCCATTAGAGCAAGTTTGTTTTGGAGGAAACTTGGATTTGACGTTGATTTTGAGGTAGGGATTGTCTAACTAATGATTTCTTAGGCCTTTGTAAGTATTTTCTTATTTTTACTTGTCTAAACATAATTAGGAAGGTATTTGTTGTACAACGTGAATTAGTTAATTCTTACATGGTTAATTATTGCTCCAATATTGATAAAAAATAAATTTCATACTAATTTTATGGTCAATATATGATGGTTGCATTCTCTTCTATGTTACTTGAAATATTCAATGCTTTATGCAGTCAATTGTTGGCATTTTCCCTTCAATTTGGAACTATGACATGTCTAGCATGCCACTTGTTTGATTTTATGCTTACATGGGACTCCTCTTGTTGATTGTGTTCAATTATGCGACTAAGTATGTGGACTTGATGAAATGAAGTTAAATGTCATATTGAAGCACCATCTCATCCATATTATTTTCATTCTTCATTTTATTATGTGATTATGTGGTGATGTGTGAGGGAACGTTGAATTGAATTTTAAAGTTTAAAGAAAAAAAATTCAAAACCCGGTATTGAGGAACGCGCATCATATTCAAATATGCAAGCTAGTTAAAAGAGGCATGGGGAGGTACCTCGTGTAATTTAGCGACTCATGCCCCAAATGGTAGTGGGTAATATGTGTCAATAATAAAATAACTACTCGCAATAGAATGAATCCTTGTAAAATAGGGCTATATCGAGGGCGTCAAACCTCAAGGACTGTGGTGAACTGTCAAGTCTAAAATTAATCGTAATTTAATTCGGGAAGAAAGATGATTTTGTGTTTAGCTATTTCTAAATTGTAATAAAACGAAAACTAAACTAATTTAACAAAGAATGAGATCAAAGTGAGAAGAACTTATGGATTGACTTTACTGTTAGCCTAATAATATGGTCAATTGCTTCAAATATCAAGAAATTCAAACTTATTTATATTCGGGAATCAAATGGCTACAAACACACTTTAATTCAATTAAGAAGGCTTATATGAATAAATACTAAGCCATTACTCATCTTCGGTTGGCACGAATTGTCTACATAAGTACTCTTATCTACCATGCAATTCAACTCGTCTTTTCTAGGCATGAATTATCAAAACATTCATTCACATATTTAACTACGCACCATTGCATAATAACCACTTCTACCGTTAAGAGAAGCCCTTAGCCGCCAATTTCTCACAATAGAAGGGTTAAATTCAATTAAATTAAGATTAATTATAAGACAATAGATTAATTTCATGAAAACTGAGTATAATCATTAAAACCCAATTGCTTAGTATAACTAAGTCAATTGCTCACAATCATGCAATCGATATACATAGAAAAATTCCCAAAGTTAATAAAAATTAAACCATGCTACTTGAACTAGGATTACATTAATTCCCTTAAGAATGTTTTAGCTACTCATAGAGAGGAAGAATGTCATCGTTGTTGGTATAGAAGTCATCTCCACGGACCGCCAATTGAAATCTTCAATCTTCAAAACCCTAAAAGGCGCCACAAGGTAGTAGAACAAAGAGAGATATATTCAATGTATCTTTTTATCTTATTTTATAGTGGATAACAAGTCTTAATACCCCTTTGATGGGCTTTACAGCTTTTGGGGACAATTGGCCCATAAAGAAACAAAGGAAAGTGATTTTACAACTCTTCAACATGTTTTTATAACTTTTAGGGTGTTAATGCTCGAGCCCTATTTTTACACTTAGCCAAATTTTGACCCAAAAAGTTTTGAAGCGTATTTTTTTTTCCATATTTAGCCATTTTCCCAACTTTTTCCTTCATGGTGCTCGAGCCCTATATGCTGAATTTCATCAAATATTTCCCGTTTGATTCCTAAATTGATCCAGAAGTCTCTGAACATGTCTCTAAGCATCAGAAACATCGAAATAAGCTTTAAATACATGGAATTGACCGCCTCTTTCAGTAAAAACCTACAAATAATAAATGAACGAAAATAAACATAAGAACTAAGATAAAAGTATCACTATGGCCTTATCATACACACGTTTAAGGACTTGAATATGCAATATTCATCGTTTATCAGTAGGGGGTACCCCGTGCGAGGGATGATAGCAAATTCCTCTTAGGGATAGAGGAAAATACCCAAAGTCTGGCTAGTTAGCATGGTTTTAGTGTGCGTGTGAGGTTAAAGGTGCGTGCATGGTATGAAAAATTCATGATGCATGCATTTATCACTTTGAGAATTATGGTAATCCACCTCAGGACCTCATTTGGGTTAAAGGAAACAAACCATGGCCCTTTTTTTTTCTTTCTTTTTCTTTTTTTATAATCAAAATACCACTTCCAGGCCTGTGCTCGAGCACACCGTAGCTGGGATTGAGCACATCTTACAAGATTAAAGATCTCGAGAGTCGTTTTTCTTGCTACTATAAAAGCTCAAGCATACAAGGGTTGAGCTCGAGCATAATACTATTAATTCACCTATTTTGTTACTCAAACTTCATTTGATCATATCTCCCTTATTTCAATTCCAAGTAAGGTCAATTTTCTGTCCAAAATGACCTGCTTGAAACCAGCTTTACAGAGATATCAACCTAATTCCCAAATTCCAAACCCATAAATATTTAGGCCCATTTTAGCAAAATGTGTTCTTCAAGACTCCTACACCAGGACTATGCGGGAAATTTTAATTTTAGCTACTAAAACCCTATGCAATGTCCTTGAATATAATATGACTTAGATAAACCTCATTGATCTTGTGTAGATTCAAATCACTTTCATTATTCACCTTGAAATAATTGTTTGACCCATGGATTGGTGTGATACCCCTCGATTCTTGAACTATGGGTGATCAAGTCCGAGTACAGATTCAAGGGATACCAAATAATTTAGTATACAAACAAGCATTGATTACAAAAGAAATAAAGAATAAAGAATAAATAGGCTGAAAGAAATCTAAACAATAATCCTCAAAATATTAATCAAATAATCCAATATTCCAAAACCTTAAATATTATTACAACTCGAAAATACATCTAATGGACCCCTAATACTATCCCAACTGTAATTAAAATAACTGAACTGAAAAGAAAATCCAAACTAAAACAGGAAGAAAAAAACCCTACGTAATCGGAAGAGTGAGTGACTGTCTCTGCTCGGCACGAACAAACTTCAAGACTAGAACTGTCGAACAACTGAAAAATAATAGTGGGTCAGGCCCACAAACAAGTTCTACTCTATTACAATCTAAACAGAGACCTGATACGCATATACATCCTAAACAACTCAACAATAGCTAAGTAGTTCATATATATATACACACACTATAGAACGCTCACTAGACTATAGGTCTGTCTCAACTTGAATAGAATACAACATGCAAATCGCACGTAAAGTGGGCATGTGTACCTAGACCTACCAAGGCACCCAGATGTCTACTATATCTAATTATCCATCGTAGGCAATTTACGCACCCTAACCATGATCCTGAGTCTCAAGCTCATATCATGACACCATAATCATATGTATATAAATCCATCCAAAACTAATATATGTCATTCAACTGTTAATTGACTTACCACAAGTATAAGTAGGATTTAACTTTTATAGTTAATCTACTCCCTTATAATAAAATAGGTAGGACTTAACGTTTTGAACTAATTCATCCATAATATGCCACCGTCCCATACCGGTGCATAGAATTCACAAAATTCATTAATTGATAAAACAAAATAAAGTGGTTCATTAATTAAAATCCAAAGAATGATATAATGAAAATCAGATAAAAACTGAGCACATTATATTGTAATAATTAAGAGTATATTCATATAAATCCATTTAACTTGCTAGCACAATAGTAAGCAATTAAATCATTTAGCCAATAATCAATATGCAAATTTACTATTGAAATTCATATTGTTCAATTCCTTAGCATATTAAAGTAAATCATGCTTCCAAGTATTTTTCTGTGTCTATAACAATTATTTAAATCATTCATAGCAACTTAAACAACTTAGAAATACTCCAAATATCCAAACAGAACCCAATTACGGAAAAAAAATTAAAGTTCAGGAAGGAAGCCGCCTCCTTCCATCATGGAGCCACCTCCCTACCACACAGAGCCAGCTCCCCTCTATGGGGAGCCGCCTCCCTCTAAGAGGAAGCTGGCTCTCTCCTTGTTAACATCCATCTCTCTCATCTCCGGCGACTTCTAAACATCCCGTTCATCTCTGTTAATATCCCTAACAGTCCTAACTAAGTCTCAGATTATTCCAGAAAAATTATCCAAATCCATTATACACTATCAACACCAATTTAAGCAAATATTCATGCAAGAAAACTTAAGCTAAAGCAATTAAAACTTCATTAACATACATACTATTTTAATCTGAATCAACATGCATAATAAGATCAATTTAAAATCTAATTACTCCTGGAATTGTTTTAGGCATGTAAAGAACACGAAGCTTAGGGGAAAGAATTAGAAGAAGAAATTGCCTTAGGTTTCAATTTGAAACCTTAAACCTTTTTCTATGATTATTCTGACGACCTTGGTTGCTTTCATAAATCTCTGTTGCTCCTGGTTCAACCCACGAGCAAGCTTCAATCACCCCTCCTTAGTTCAGCCCTTGTTCCTAGCCAAACCCTAATTCTCCCTCTCTCAGTTTTCTCTCAAACCTCTCTGTATATCTCTTTGTCTCTATGTTTACGTGAATAGGGTTTATAAACCCTTGGTAGACATATAACATATATATATAGGCTTATAAAACCCTAATTCTAATCCTAATTGCACCATAAGTCTGCTAACTAAGGGAAACGGAAAATAATAATAATAATAAAAGAACAAATACATATAAGTCTGTACGCATAAATATATATACAATTAACTTATAATTATATATATAGACACACACACACACACACACACACACACACACACACACACACATAACTAACTATAATTATTACTATTAATCATTTAAAACATTAATAAATATAATCTCCATATATGCCTATATATACATGTACCTACACCCCATGGGTAAATATCCATACCCAAAAATAATAATCCTATCCAAGTAGTCTATGCGATCTATTGGGTCAATTACTACTAACCAAGCCCAACTACTTTAAACAATAAAACAATTAAACATTTAATTTAAATAATTAAATACAACTAATCACTTAACATACATTATCTAATCACATTATTTAATTAACCAAATATTCAAATAAAATAACAACTTATGTAAAAAAACCACATTCACAATTGTAGACACTAAAATTTTAGTGGGGTTTGGTTTTGACAAATGGACCCATGAAAAATGGGCCTAATGTTTAATTAAGTTATTTAATTGGCCAAACTTGATCCACTTAAATTATTTAATTAACCCAGCCTAGATGATTAAATGAAAAGATAATTATTCCTAATAAAATATAT
>JAOTQH010000057.1:2476266-2486307 GCA_025631255.1 Cornus kousa | reverse complement strand
GAAGCTACACCAGCCTTCGGTTGATCCCTTGACCGATTGAAGTTGCCCTGTCCCGAATATAGTAGAATTAACTTCCAAAAATACTTTAGGCAATCTAAAAAAGATTTTTAAAGATCAAAACATGTAATTTTAAAAAGCCTAACATGTTAATGAGATGAATGCAAATGAATTTGAACTATAATTTGGCTAGCATTTAATTGACAGTTGTAATTACCTTTTTGCCGTTGCCTGTAACTTGGAATTCCATAGTTGTCCTTGGATAGAGGTAACTCAACTAACTAGATAAAAACTTCTGAAAAACTAATAAAAAACTAAAATAATATTACAAATTTCAAGGTTTAGACAAAATTTGCCAACTAAGTCCTATTGACCTAACAATGTGCCTTAGGATTATTTTATTTTGTTTTGTTTTTGTTTAAAAGTGAAGAGACTGTTGTGTATGCGAACTGTTTAAAAGTGTACGCTAAGGATTCTCTCTGAATCCATAGAGAATGCTCTGTATGCTTGCTGCTTTACAGTGTGCATTCAGAGTTCTTTATGTCCCCATCTTGAAGTTCTCAGAGAATTTGATGTATCATACCTTTGGAAGGTAGGTAAAGAATGTCACTTTAATGGTTGCTTTAGATTGACAAGTATCTGGCCAACTACGTTCAGGTTCAGTTAAAAAATACTGGATTCAGTTGACAAACCAAGGTGCCCTGAGTGTCACCTCACTTGCCTCCATCATTTATTAAAAGGAAAAGAGAAGGGTGTCGGGCTTATTTGTTATTACTTATATAATATTGGGGCTTATGTGTAATTTCTGAAACTTGTTAGTATAAATAGAATGTGGTGGAAGGATGAAAGTATTCTTTTATTCTTTATCTCTTTCCCAATCTCTCTCTTTTTCTCTCATCCTCTTTCTTCTCTTTTTCTTCTTCGTATACTTTACTCTTGATTTGATTATATCTTAAAGTCAACAAAAGGAAATTGTTTCTCCTCCTTCCCTAACCTCAGAACTATTTTACCTTCTAAGTTTGGAATTGAAGAAACTGATTAGCAGTATGTGTTTGGAGTTCTCTCTGACTTAATTTTGATTGTTGATTGTAATATAATTTCAGAGTTAAAGAGATAGTTATCTTTTCTCATTATATCCATTGGACGAAGGGTCATACCAGAGTCATGGCAGTACTGCTGTGGAATCTTTCCAATTGTCATGAAAGGCAGCTGGATACAACATCAAAGTGTGACATTAATGTGAGGGTTGTTAAAAGAACTTATTGCTTTCATTTGACTGGGATTATGGATTTAAGTCATAGATAATGTTAGGGGTTGTTTGGAATACCCACAAATTAGGTCTACTCATGAAAAGGCTGATTGATTTTATGTTAACATGTATTTAGTGACGTCTTTCTTCTTCTTCTTCTTTTTTTTTTTTGGATAAGTTAGTGAAGTCTTTCTTTTTACTACCTTGAATTAATTCTTTCTGTAATGATCCATCCACTTGTTCCAGTTCAACTTTCCGTAAGAGCCATGCAATAATGTCAGAAGTGGGCAACTGTGATCCTGTGCTTAACACGAGCAACTCATCTGGGGTACCTCTAGTGTTACATCTTTAAATTTATTCAACGACTGAATGTCAATCAAAAGATCCATATCAAGATGACAAATGAATTAGGATTTGGGCTGGACCACCTCTTGAAGTTTCCAAACTGCCTCTAATTTTATTATTAATCTTGTTATTGTTAGCTGGTAAACGTGCAACTAATTTTCTGAAAAGTAAGTTATTGTGCTATATGTTTTTTAGGACACATTGATCATGCTGCAAGGGTCATGCGTGTAATTACGTGGAATAGATCGTTTAGAGGTGCACCAAATGGTGATGGTGGGAGGGACGATTTTGATGCAGAAGAGTATGAGACACATGCCACTGTTCTGGACAAGTTGCTAGCTTGGGAGAAAAAGCTATTTGACGAAGTAAAGGTACATTGGTTTATTTCATTTGGTTTGTTATTTACCCATCTTCTTTCTATCTTTTTGTGCATTTATGATTATTTAATGGTTCCTCCCTCTTTAGTTTTAGCATCATATATTTGCTTATTCTTTAGCCATGAATTGTAACTATTTGTTATTAATTTATCTTACGAAATGAATTATGGTAGGAAATTAGGCCAACAACTTCCTATTTGAATAAGATGCCATGCCTATTATTTACAAAGTTGATACATGTATATTATATGTTCACTTTTCATAAATCTGGTGGTGGAAACCTTTTTTTATTTTTTATTTTTTATGTTTTTTTGTAGTCAATATCATGCTGAATCTTATTGTAGTTTGCTTCTTGCTGTAGGCAGGTGAGCTTATGAAGCTTGAGTATCAGAGGAAGGTTGCTCAGCTGAACAAGGTGAAAAAACGTGGTGGTCCTCCTGAATCATTGGAGAAGACCAAGGCAGCTGTAAGCCATTTGCATACAAGATATATAGTTGACATGCAGTCCTTGGATTCAACAGTGTCAGAAGTAGATCACATACGTGATGATCAGTTGTACCCAAAACTTGTTGCTCTTGTTGATGGGTAAGTTTCCTTGCAGAAATAACTATGGCATATATGAATTTACTTCTTTTTTTTTCTTTTTTTTCATGATACTTTTTTTGCTTGACAAATATCTGATACCTTCTTGATCCTTCAATATATCTGCTCTGCATAAAAAATTTGCATTCTGTAACTTTTATATTGTATTAGATTTCCCAATGAGACTTCACCATCTTCTTATTAGATTACTGCTATACTTTTGAGTTAAGGTGATTAGTGCAGTTTTTTCTTTATGTAACTGTTACACTCCTGAAGCAAACTGACGTACTCCACATGGACAGTGTTTCCGATTTTAAACCCGTAACCTACAGGTCACAATGGAGCAACCTTACCGTTGCGCCCATGGACGGATGTATTAACAAGTCAGTGGGGCCAATTGCCCCCACTGAATTTTTGTTTTTTAGTAATATACCCTACTATTTTATTCATTTTCATATATATATATATATATATATATATATACACACACACCTATGAATATACCTATGAAATTATACTATCCCCCTTCCTGACACAATTTTTTGGATCCATCCTTGGTTGTGCCAAGGCCTACCATCTAATCAATAAATTAAGATAAATACAAAAAATTAAAATAATGCAAGTTCGTATATTCAATAGTCTTCCTATAGGACTAAAAAATGTGATTTCGGGACCGAAAACGATGGAATTTGAACAAAAAAATGACCTGCTCTAAGTCACACAGAATGGGTGCGGGAGCGGTAGGGGAAGCACGAAAGTGGCAAAATATAAGTTACACATAGTAAGATAGGGAGCAAGAGCATGCGTGGAGTGCTAGAGTGGGAGCACGCACGGAGTGTGGGAGCGGCACCTGTTTAGAAGAATTATGTAACTTAGGACATGCTCCACTAGGTAAAGCTAGTGTGTTTTGCTTATTGTGTCTTTGATCGAGAATGGGTCTTCTCGAGTCCAAATGATCTGATCGAACTGTATCAGGAAAAAGTCAACCAAACTGTCCTTGCATTATTTCCCTCCACTTCAGAAAAAGAAAATTAAATATAAAAAAATAATAAAAAAATTGTTCTCAAGTTTGGTTGCAAATAAATTTACTCGTCTCGTCATATATGAATATGAACAAGATTTCATAGCGTTGAAGACTTTATCTTAATGCTTCATAAACTTGCTTCAAAATTTTCACCCATTTATTCTCTTTCCTTCAACTTCTTATGATAATTCTCACCAACCACAACAGCTTTAGAAAAGAGCCCATGAATAAGATCATTAACTGGCATCAGATAAATCCCAGCATCTACGTCAGTTGCATAACAAAATACTGATTGTAGTTTCCAATGAATGCTACCTGCAATTCATTGAAGTTAAGCCCTCAAATCTCAATCTATCAGACTTGTATTCATCCAACCGACATGTTGCATTTGAAAGAAGAAACCTTGGTACTTCTCTCTATCCATGGTTGAATAGGCATGAATCCCATATCCAATGATAGCCCTGTGATCTAGAATGGAACTATGGAAGTGATGATTATTGGGTCTACCAAGCATGTTCAGCTTGTCCAATGTATTATTTGGGTAATGGATGTGCACAATGTCCATGAGAACAAGTAGACCCCGCTCACTCTCAATCAGAGGATCAAACCTATTCTGGACACAAACTCTGCCAGGACCCTTAGCATGTGTGATCATGTGCTCAGGCTATCTTGATCCTTCAAACACGAGTCTATGTCATTACTTGGGCAGTAAGTGTCCCCAAGTCCCATGCTAAACAACTCATTGCTATCTTCTTCGTAATGTTCCATGTTTAGTTCTCTCAAGCCATCTTCAGTTACAAGAGGTGAAGCAACGGAATTTTGCTCACGAAATCTCATTAAAATCACTGGTTGCTTCCACACAATTGTTCTTATCCTTATGCCACTCTCTCTACTGGAAAACTCCTCGGTATATATACGTTGACAAACCGACTCTCTTTCTATCACGTCTACCTTGATCACGCTGATTTATCACAACTTCTCCAAATCCAAACTTCTCAACATCAGAATACTCACATAGGTTGGAGGCTTATGTGGAGGTACATGAACATAGCCAATGTTTGATTGGCTGTGAGGAACATCGACAACACGATCACGGACCACAAACCTGGTTGCCACCAATCCCAGCACCAGTAATCTATCTAGACCGTTGATCAAATCGCTGTTCTTGAATCTTGAGTATGCATGGCTGCCCAAGGGGCCTCCACTTTGCGATCATATTCGCCAAAGAAGTTGCTGCTGAAACCGTCGTTCACCTTCAGACCAGGGTAGAATCAAGCTCTGAGACTAACTGACGAAGCAGAAGTTATGATGAACGTTCACAAAGGAACCATGAAACAACTTTGAATTCCCAAAGTTAAGGGAAATGTTTTGATATTTTATTAACGAACAGTGGATGAATTAATTTTGCTCTTGCATTACATGTAATTTTATTAGTAAAGAAATCCTAAAACAAAAGGAATCTTAAAAATAGTCCAATTTGGAATTGTCTCTAGAAATTATGAAAAAATAGGATATAAAACCTAATTAATAAATCAAGATAAAATCAGAATAATTCAAGTTCGTTTAGACCTCCAACAAAAATTGTGATATATTCAACAGACTCCTTATAGGACTAAAAAATACGATATCGGAGCCCTAAATTATGAAATTTGGCCAAAAATGACATGCGCCATTAGCTAAAGCTAGTGTGTTGCTTATTGGGTCGTTTCCGATTGGGAATGGTTCTTCTCGAGTCGAAACAATCTCATTGAACTATACTAGGAAAATGTCTATAAAATTGTCCTACATCACAAACATTAGAGTTGTCTAAATAATTGCTTTTTGAAATAAAACTTGGTCAGATTCTTCTTTCCTCATTTGTCTCTCTTTGGTTGTCTATAAGACTGGCGACTAGTTTCCGGTTGTCTGAATGTTGAATTGTTTATAAACAATCTCAGTATAAGTGCAAAAGCAGAACAAAGTTCATTTATGACAGGATTTTGGTAACTAAATTGCAGGATGGCAAAGATGTGGGAATCCATGTGCATACATCATGACAGTCAGCTCAAGATTGTTATAGACCTCAAATCCATTGATGTCTCCGAAACTCCCAAGGAAACCACCAAGCATCACCATGACCGCACAGTCCAGCTTTTGAATGTCGTCCAAGAATGGCATTCGCAATTTGAAAAGCTCGTGATTAATCAAAAAAAGTACATTCAAGCCCTTAACAGCTGGTTGAAGTTAAACCTCATCCCCATAGAAAGCAGTCTGAAAGAGAAAATCTCATCACCACCCAGAATCAAGAATCCCCCCATCCAACCTCTACTCCAGTCATGGCACGACCTTCTTGAGAAGCTTCCTGATGAGCTTGCCAAAAGCGCAATTGCCTCCTTTGCTGCTGTGATAAAAACCATTACGGTCCACCAGGAAGAAGAGATGAAACTGAAGGAGAAGTGCCAGGAAACTAGAAAAGAGTTTCTGCGCAAGAACCAGGCCTTTGATGATTGGTATCAGAAGTACATGCAAAAGAGAACACCGCCTGATGAAACGGATCCCGAGAGAGGTGAAACTACAAATCCCAAAGATCCCATTTCAGAGAAGCAGTTTGCAGTGGACAGCTTGAAGAAGAGGTTGGAAGAGGAAGTGGAAGATCACCAAAAGCACTGTATTCAGGTGAGGGAAAAGTCACTGGGGAGCCTCAAAACTCGGCTGCCTGAGCTGTTCCGGGCTATGTCAGACTACTCTCATGCTTGTTCGGATGCTTATGAAAGACTCAGATTGGTCACACAATCACACAAACTGAATGGGGGTTCGTGACAATCTGATCTCTGCGTTGTTAAGAAATTTGTGTTTTGTCACTTCTATTTTATTAGGCAAACTGTTGTATTTGTATGTAAGGGTTTAAGGTTTTTGTTGTCTTGCAGTGTTGTTCTTGATTTGGAAAAGAGGACTTGGTTCAGTTTTTTAAAAAGTTTTAATATATATATATATATATATATATATATATAATTTTAAAATAGAAAATAGTTTCCTGACTGTTATAAAAAGCAAAAAGAGTCTTATTTCAACCTACTAAAGAAAATTGTTCTTCAAAAAAATGTCGACTAAATGAATTTTGAATTTCAACTATTTTATGTTGTTTTGGCTTTTGTATTGAAAACCAAATAGACCCAGAATTTGTTACCTCTTATTTCCTAACGAGCATAAGAGAGTAGAGTTTTAAGTGAGTAAATTGATTTTTATTCAAATTCTTTTTATCTTGACAAAAAAATATTTACACATCTTCGTAACTCTCTGAATTTTTAACCTTTTACTTATTTATAATGAAAAGTGAAGAAGTACTTTCGGTGATTTTACGTGTTTAAATTCTATCCCAATTATGTAATAGTCACTTAAATTTTTATCTCATCTTAAACAACACTTATTTTTAATTTATATATAATTTGTGAATAAGTAAGGACTATGTCTAGAATCTAAGTGTTGAATTAAATTATCAAATAACACTTAACATTATTTATAAAATGTCCAATTTTTTTTAATTTATCTTCTCGAATATTTCATGAGCATTGCAAGGTTACAAGATTATATTATTGAACATTTAGATACAGTGTTAGTAGTCATTTGACTCCCCACTTATGGTGGCTAGCCAGCTGATGACGTGGTGTTAGTCACTTTTATTAATTTTTATTAAAAAGAGAGAGAAATGAAGTATTCATTGTGCGAAAATATGAGCCCCATTGGCTGGCTATCAAAAGAGTCCATTAACATTCATTGCAATATTTAAAAAATAAGACATGGGGGACATTTGGCTAGCCGAAAAAGTCGCTAATGTGGCAAGTGCTTTGGCTCGCTAATAAGACCAATACATTGTGAGCGCAAATCACCTGCGGTAATTATGCTTGCAGTCCTCTGCTGTCCGCTGTCTTGTGGCGTTGGTTTGGCCACGTATTTTTTCATAAAACAGATACTAAGTCCGCATTTGACAATTACACCACTTTTATAAGGAATATTTCACCACCATTTAGAAGTAATATCACATGATCTAAAAAGTAACATCACATGAATCTAAAAGTAACATCACCATTTATGTGCATATCTTAATTTAAGGATGAAGATACACCACCATTTAGAAGTAACATTTCACTACCATTTATAAGTAAAATCACAGAATCTAAAAAGTAACATCACATGAGTCTAAAAGTAACATCACCATTTATGTGCATACCTTAATTTAAGGGTAAAGATATTTATAAGTAACATTTCACCACCATTTATAAGTAACATCACAGAATTTAAAAAGTAACATCACAGGAGTCTAAAAGTAATATCACTATTTATGTGCATACCTTAATTGAAGGATGAAGATACTTATAAATGGTGGTGTAATTGCCAAGCACAGTAATTGAGTTACATTTGTATATGACATTACTTAGTCGGTATTATGTGCATCACTTATTTTGTGTGTGAAGATACTTAGAAATGGTGGTGAAGAAGGAAACGTTGTCCCACTTCCACTTAAACACTGCCTTAAGAGTTATTAAATGAAGAATGATGTGGCAAAATATAGGCCACTTAAAACTCACAACAGGGAACCGCATAGAAAGCTCATAGCAGAGCATTCATAGTTTGTTTATGCATTTGAACTCTTCCGATCTTTGAAGTTTTCAACCTCACAATTTCTGTGTTTTTGCTTTATTTTATTTTTGCTACCAAACTTCAGAATTTTCTTCCTAAGAAATCATCTTTCTCATATATATATATAGAGAGAGAGAGAGAGAGAGTGAGAGAGAGACTTTCGGCGGGGTGTTTTTTGCTTTTGCTGCCTTTCCTGCATTTTGTTTTCAAACCCTCAACGGCTCTGGTGGCTTGAGCCAGCAAGCCTCTTAGCCAATAAGTCAATAACCTTCCATTTCCCAATTTTACTAATTTTTTCACTGGTTTGGGCGATTTTTTATATATTTTTTAAATTAGGTTTGGCAGATTTAGTAAGAGAAGATTTTAAAACAAAAGGAAAAAAATAAAATTGATACTTTTTTATTTTTGTTTCTACATAAATAAAATTAATTTTAAAAATAAATTAAAATAAATAAGAAAATGTATAGGATAGCCAATGAGATCTATTACCAGTCATTTTGGTATATAAATAAGGAAATGTATTTTCTATTTTATAGAACATAATTATAGTATGGTGTGTAACTACTGGATATTAGTTGAAGTTTAAAAAACTTTGTTAGTTTTTAATAAAAATTGATCGGTCTGCATAATATTTCTTTAAATACCACTGGATAATAACAAATTTCCTTAAATAAAATTATTTTAGATAAACTTAGACAACTCAAAACACTTCCCTTCCACCCAAGCCAACCTAAATTTGGCTTAAGAGCTGCCTACCCATCAAATGATAAAAAAAAAACACCAACTCAATCGTTTTTAACACACACTCTCTCTCACACACACACACACAACACACATATAAAATCACATTACCATGAGATTGAGTCTTCAACAAACTCTCTCCCTCTCTCTTGGAGCTTTCAGGTACCAAACAAGAAAAAAAATTCTTGCTACTGTGGTGCAATGGGGATAAAAAATTGGCACAGTTCGCGGAGCCGAAGCGCGGGAATAGGGCACAGAGAGTATGAATCAAAGCTAAGTTGGCTGAAATTTTGGAGGAAAATGAAGAGAAAGGAGAAGAGTGGTAGCAATTCTAGTACTCCTAATTCAATGCAGGGGGCTTCATACGATCCAGACACGTATTCGCAGAATTTTGATGAAGGTTCATGGAGGTCTGAGCCAGAGGGTCTCTGTAGGTCCTTCTCTGCTCGCTTTGCTGATCCATCGAGCACCTCTCACAAGAAATTTAATGGGTTATATAGTGGTGGAATTATTACTGAGGAATGAATCAATATTTAAAATGCTACATTAATTTGTTTGTGTATGTGTGTGTATATATATATATGTATGTTTTGATTTTTGTAAATAACTCGGTTGAGTTTTTTGAATGTTGTTTTTTTAATTCACTATGAAGCTCGAATCTCTCACCTCTCTCTTGACGAAGGAGGTATTGTATCAACTATTTTAATGTTTTTGTAAATATTTTGTAATATCTATTTTGCTACGTTGTATTTTACATGACGGTGTTTTTGATGTTTGTAAAAATGTTCATTGAATGTTATGAACATTGTGTTTTATTTAGGGGTAAATTCATAAAACCCCCTCTTATTTATTAAAACTATCTATTAACCCTTTTAAGTATTAAAAAAACTCCTGATATAATATAAACTATCACATTGCCCCCATTTCGTCACTGAACCGTTAAATTCTTACAAAATGACAAAAATACCCCTTAATAATATATTAATATTTATTTAAATATAATTATAGTAATTATATATATAATTATAATTAATATATAATTACTATAATATACATAATTATAATTATATATAATTATGGTAATTATTACCATAATTATATAGTAATTA
>JAOTQH010000057.1:2448012-2476166 GCA_025631255.1 Cornus kousa | reverse complement strand
TCTCATTCCTTCAAACACAAAGTTACTAGCAAATTGAGAAACCCAATTGTTAAAAATTTATCTTTCAGCACTGATTGGATAACATGATATGGCACATGTAAACAATAGTTGAGATCCCAAAAATACTCAGCTATATTCACTTAATTTATGACTATTTTTTTTTTGGTCATGATTTCATCCATGTAATTGAACAAATCATTTGCATGTAAAAAATGTTATGTTTCCTTTGGTTTCTTACCAACTTAAAAAAAAAAAAAAAATCATGAGTAAACTCCCTAGAAATTACCCATTGTATTTCGTCCACATGATATGTAATTTTTGAGTAGTAGGTGATGGAATCAAAACAATATATGATGAGATAATAAATGCATTTCTCTCAAACTAAATGACTTAAGAGCCCTTTATAATTAAATTCTTGTGAATTTAATAGAGGGCAATGATGTCCTTTCACATTTAATGCGTTCATATTTTTAGATCTTTAACTTTAGATATTTCATGTTCTAGAAGTAAGAATTTTTTTTTTTTTTAAAACAAAAATCATATTTGAAAAAAGAAAAGAAATTATGCTACTTTCTAATTGATAATTCTAGTTCATTACCTTGCAGTGGCATAATTGTCAATTTTAGTTCACTTAGCATAATGCAATTTTAGTTCATATTTGCAAACAAATTATATGAACACCTTACCTTCCCAAAAAAACATACATACATACATATATATATATATATATATATATATACTATATGACCACCTTCGTTAGTTAAGATAAGAAAACAAATCATCCAATGCTTATAAGATTAAAATTTTTTGTTATTCCACCAAGTAATTGCCATTGGGGTATGTACAAATATAAAATATATTTTATACATACATCATATTATATTTATAATTACACACACACACACACATATATATATATCTGCTTGATCAAAGTGACCCGAGTTTGGTGTCCTCATCAACAAAGTTCAACTTGAGTCTGACAAATTGTAAGAAATTACCTAAATTATAGCAGTATTCCCAAGAGCAGTGACAGGACCCGCCAACTCAACTCTGAATATTTGTGAGCTTATACTGTGTCCTGCAGCTTGCTTTAATCACCAATGTGAACAGGCTGTTACTTGGATATCAATCATTTTTTAACTTCCTATACTACTTGCACTCAACACTAGTACAATCCACTGCACAATGGATCGCCTTCCAAATCCAAAAAGTAGACGTATTACAAAGAAGAAACAACATAACCCATCTTCTCAGTAACTTATAAAAAGAAAAAATGAACTATTTGTTAATTGATCTGTAAATCAGAAGAGACTACTTTTCATGTTTCCACCAGTTGCCAGATTGAAAAATGGATCTTCCTTCTCACCATTATTTCCACTCTTTGTTTCCTTTACATGATTCCCTGTTACATTTTCTGTAGATGGCACAGGTCTTTTTACCGATACAAATGCCACTCTGTTATTCGAACTAGATGCAAGTCTAAAAAAATTTGAGCTTGGAGACAAACTTGGAACTGTATGCAAACCACCTTCTTGGAGAAGGTCCTTTACACTTGAACCATCATTCACTTCAATGAGATCTTTTCCACCATCTTTCTCAGTGAAGGGACATGCCAATGTGTCGGTATTATCCTGCCTGACACGAGCTGGACCTTCTTCAGAAGTATAGTTACCATCTGCCTTGCCAAGTTCATCACCTGCATCAATCAAATTAATACAAATCATAGTGCTACACCCAATAACTAGCAAGAATTTGGAACTAGGTCAAAAAATTCTAGCAACGTATGATTTGGGGAAATCGTCTCATTAGTAGTGCCCCTTTTTAGGTTTTTGTATCTTCTGCTAGAATCCTGTAACCAACCTTGTTGTTCAAGAGCGTGTCCAATGAACACATCTCTAGCTAAAATCACTCAGGGATTCCTGACTCCAATTTCTTAACTACAATGAAAAATTGGATCGAAAAAAAAAAAAAAAATTCGGCTAAAAATTCAATCCTATGGGGGCCTCAAGTGATTTGATACAGATCCATAGGCACTAAAAATTATTCCCAGCGTGTAAATTCATAAGTTAACACATCATATGGTAGAACTGACAAACAGGTTTATCTAATTGATTCATATTTAACCCGACATCCAATGTCCAAAAAGTATGAGCAAGCTATCAGATCCCCCCTCCCCAAACAAATAAATAAATAAATCAAGGCGAAGACAAAAACAAAAGACAAGTGAAATTAGAAAATCATTGTCCAATATAAAGCTGAAGTGTAGTCTATTTAAAATATACATATCACCAACAGGCCAATGACCTAGCGGTACCGAGCTCCTACTTTCCAAAGGGAGGTCAGGGGTTCAAGTCTCGGTGGAGCATGTGTGCGTGAGTACCAATTAAGAGAAGAAAAAAAAAAAAAAAAACATACATATCTTGAGACTTACCTTAAAGTTGATTCTATTTTTGTTGAAAAAGAAGGAAAATAGACAAAAAGAAAAAAGAGAAGTTTACTGGATGTTCTTACCTCCAAGCAAAGTCTCAATACTTTGATACCGTATGGCTGATGTCCCTTGAGAAACACCCTCTCCAAGATCCTTATCTTGGTTTTTACTCTCATTTTTTTTGACTCTCTCGAGTAAGACGTACTTATCTATTTGCCACACACACTCTAGGGTGACGACCTCCTCATTTGTTGGGTAATACTCTCTAAAAACCTGAAATTTATAAGAGGCAGAGAGAAAAAAATAATAATAATAAATAAAAAATAATAATAATAATAATAAATAAAAGAAAGAAAGAAAGCACCCTATCTGTAAGCCAATAGGTAAAGGTACAGGTACAAATAAAAGTGATGTATGTGTATAGAGATGCAGGCTAACCTCAAAACCTTCTTGAGTTATTTTTACAGACTGCTCCTTTTGAGAGATAGAAGAAACATCGTTGAATACCAAAACAACATCGAGTAATATCTGTTAAAAACAAAAGAGTCAGATTCATTTGGTAGCACAGAGCCTAATTTTCTTTGTAACATAACAAAAAGCAACTAATTGTAACATTAAAAATAAAAATATCTTAGTGTTAGGCAATGAGATACAGGTCTCATGCCCACTCTTTCAGCAATGGCATCTTCCACCAGAATGTAAGCAAAGGAAATGCCACTGTTTCAAATAGTCCATTAATAGTATTTCCCACTTCTTGACCCTTATAAAAAGGACAATACTGTATTAACTGGACACCTTAAATCCATATATTGAAGAGTACCCCCTCTGTCCTTAGGCATGGTTATTTCACATCCCAAAATCCTCAAACTTTTGCCTAAATGTTCTCATGCCTGACACCACAAAATCGTTCATATCATATAACATGGAACATTCATAATAATTGATACAAGCATCAAAAAATTGACCCATCGATAAGACATCTAGACTATCCACTATGAGCTTACAAGTCACACACTATCACAACTTTATTAACAATAACTATAAGATTGTTCAAAAAAGGTTATTGCTTACTTGTTGAACCAAAACTCGCAGGCGTGCAAGCAAAGCCAAAATTGTTGTAGAAAACCCCATGAAAAACGACCGAGCTAGCAAAGTAGATATCTCACTGTGGGCGTTAAGGCGAAAGAACAAATAATGAATTTTCCAGACTGATGTCTGTGTGTTTAATTAAGAATTTTTTTTATGAGTGAAAAGACATGCAACTTACCACCAACAAAAGATAAATAAATAAAAGAAAAGAAAAAAAGGAGAAGAAACATGTGATTTAAGCTCGTATCTTGAGTATTTGCCTTGCGGATGGAATATAGTGCATCTAAACCTAAGTCACATATAGCAGAAGCAAGAAAGTGGCAAACTGTAAAATTTTGTGAAAGAGCACCTCCAGAGCACACATTTACTTTTATGCTATTACACACACACACACACATAAATATATAATATGATGTAAAAAAAAGTTTAAGCAAATATATATATATATATATATATATATATTTTGGGGTAAGAACGGTCAAGCAACTCATAATATTAGTAATAATTTAAAATACAAAAAGTTATACTATTTTTTTATTTTTGAAGAATGCAAACAAAGAAATCTATACACTTATTTTGGATTCTTAAAGAAATATTGTTTAATTTTTATACATGAAATGATTAATTTAAGGAATTTTAAAACACTAAGCAATAAATAAAGTAAAACTATCAATTGTCTATATAATTTGTTTGCGAATGCATACGCTTTCATATATCCACTTAATATATTTAGACTATTATATTTTTTTTAAAATTTGTTTGCGTATCTCTTATAATTAAGACATTCGTAAAGGAGATTATGGAAACGAAATGATCAATATCATGGAAGGGATTTTTTATTATCTTTTCTTAGTTCTACACCTTTTTCTAACAGTTTTTATTCAGTACTAGGTACATTCTGGTTCAAGACTGTCTATAATTAATATCACATGTGGTTGTCTATCTATCATTCAAGGAATGTGAATCTGTTACAATTTGAAGATTCACAAATTGAATCCGAGGATTGACAAAATTGATTTCGCAAATTAGGGAAGGATTTGCCCTCGGAATGGCAGTTCGTGCATGGAGCATGAGAGCGACACCCATATAGGAGGATTGTGCGACTTAGCTTTAGACAGAAGTAGCTAGAGGATCAAAAACAAAAACATTCCAAGAAAATCTTTAACAAGAAGACATTGCAGAGGGAAAGAATCAGTATAATACAAAATAATATGGATCATACAACAACACAAAAAATAACAACCATGACAGGACACATAAGCATAGAAAACCATCCAACAAGTTGCATGCAAGATAAAAATAGGGCTTATAAAAGTTCTGACTGATAAAGATACTACTATTAAAACCCCAATAAATGCAGTATGCATTAACATGTAATGAAAATTATGAGATATCAAAAACAATTTTCAAACCATTAAAAGAACTTTCCAGAAAAGAAAATTATTTACAAATATATACCTTCAAAAGATTCTTACAAGCTTATGACTTTCAAATATAATATTCCGACTAAAAAGTAAAAGCACTAGGTAAAAGTATTGCCTGTACAAAGAGAATTAGTGGCATAGCTCTTACTAAGATTTCTTATGTACAAGCTAATATCTAAGTCAGTTAAAAACTTCAATGTGATGCATCTTTTAAAAAATTAGTCCCTTATTTTACAATAATGACACAAAAAAGAGAGTAAATCTATTCATACATTTAAACAATTAAAGAAGGATACGTAGCTGCCTTCAATATTGGTTCAACCATCTGCAATGAAACAAAGTGAATATTAGGGCCAGCACAGAGGTCATGCAAAAAGGTATCAGTAGTTCAAAAATTGATCAATACAAGACAGCACTAATGACAACATGACATCCTTACTGCACCCACTTTTAGGGATCAATTCTCGTTATACAAGGGGGCTTGCAACTTATATTTGCCATAGCTCAAAGAAAATATTGGTTTGGTTCACATATATGGAAAGCTAACAACTGCAACTCGCCACTTTCAGTTTCAGGTGCCTGGCAAAGTGCAATCTGAAATTGAATGCATCAAGATCCGTCTACGCAGTGGTAATACTGCCATTCACACCATTTACCAAGTACAAAAGAAAAGAGAATAAAAGGTGCTTTTCCATCCATTTGGCAGGTAGCATTAAAGGTGTTTCAGTTAAGTACATATATTATGAGGTAAAGCACACTAAACAATTTTTTAGCAATCGCAGCCGAAGCATAAAAATGATGTATAACATATGAATTAGAACAAATATCTATATATATATAAACACCCAAAGACCATACAAAGCTCCTTTGTGGAATTAGGAGTCTTGGCTTCCTATCAAAATATTTACCTTTCTCCATATTTTTTTTTTTTGATAAGTAATAATCGATTAGAAAAGCGTTCAAAAGGGGAACTTAATCCTTTATATAGGAGTAATTCCCATTTAATATACCTTGTTCTCCAAGAATGACTCCTCAAAATTTCTAGACAAATCCATTTCTTCTAAATCATATATAGTTACACATGAAATTAATATAGACATTCTATAAAAGTTTAAAATATATTTCAAAAACTCCCCATAATTTAGAATGTTTGAGTAACATCCTCATGTTGCCGATGTTGCTTTTCTCTCACTTCCCCATGAAACTTGAGATTCATCTCAAACAACAGCATTAGTAATTTGTAATACTTGCCCAATGCCCTTCTCTTTTGATCTCCTTGCTTTAGTTGCCATTTCTTTCACGTTTCTGCATCACAAATTTACCATCTAACTTATTCCCGGTGTTTGTTGCCCTCTTTGTTTTTATTATGGGTCTAATACCTGCTTTGAATTATTGTGGAGTTGGTGCCGCATGAGAAAATTTATCTTCCTCGGCTGACGTTAGCCAAACTCGAATTTTAATTATCAATGAACCAATTGCTAACTTCCGGATTATTGTTATGTTTGCTAGCTACTGAGTCTTTTTTTTTTTTTTTCTCAGGAAAAAATAATAATATATATATATTTTCTTTGATAAGTCAGGAAAAAATAATAATAATAATTTAAAACCATATTGATTTTGGATCATGGAGTTTAAAAAAAAAAAAAAAATCCTAAATAAATTTTCCAAGTAGGTCACCTTTTGCAATGAATAATTCTGGCAGGAAGATTGGAGGCATGATTTCATATAAAAATTGGTTAATAACAAAATGGGAAGAATCGAACCATAGCTTTGATATTACTGTTAGAGTCGTAGTGGAAGAACGTAAGTGACATATTGTGTTTGACATTTAAGAAAAAACAAATATATGTAAGATGAATTTGAAGATTACAACTAGGGCCATATAGAGCCCCTTTGAGAAAATAGGAGACTTCACTTCGTCAAAATACATGAACATATATACACTTGATAAGAGTACATCACAATGAAAACTTAACCCCTTATATAGGACTTTTTTTAGATAACTGACATTTAATATGACTTGCTCCCCAAGAATGACTCCTCAAATTTCTAGACATATTCAATGTATTCTAAATCAAATGTTATATCCACACATGAAATGTGTAAATTTGAAATTTTCTAAATTATATTCCCACACACTGCCTCTACTTTCTTTTAAAACATTTTTCCATGAAATGTTTTTCTAGATATTTGTGACATGGTGCAAAAAGAGGAGTTAACACCAACAAGCAATTGGCTGAAACTTTTGATAAAGCAATCACCATGGAAATTAGAAAAGGTAGTGTTGAGATTAATTTTTAAAAATCTTGATAACTGTAGATTCTCAACAGTGCTTGTTCTTTAAATATCTTTGTATCCGATCTTTCGATGTCTTTTAGTCTCCCTAGGTAGTTGAGTATTTATTTAAGTCTAAAAGGAGTTAACAGTGTGTATAAAATGAGGCTCTATATATTCCCTTTCCAAATAATAAAATAAATATGTTGAGTAAAAATCAACCTGCTTCCTAACAAAATGCAACAATAATAAATTTTTAAGAGGATACAAGGCACAATAAGGAAAGAGGTCAAATAAGAGGAACAGTATTTATATGAAATAAGAGAAGACCACACCTGTGATAGTAGACGTGCAGCTCCCAAAAGTCGCTCCATAAAATTATGCTTCCCGCCATTGCATTTTCTCCTCTTTATACTGTTACAACATAAAATAACAAACTATTTATATATCATACACAAACAATCCATGAACATTTTCCTATAGAAAAGCACATAATTTCATATTTCAAATGAATTGAAAAAATGTTAATTTTAGTAAATGGAATAAACATTACATATATTCACCAATTTTTTTTTTTTTTATAAGTAACATTACATGTATTCACCATAAAATCCATTAAAAACCAAGTCCTTTAAGGGCTATTGTTACAAAGAGAGTCTTGTCCCACATCGGATCCGGATGGGAAGTGAAATGAGTTGGGTGTTAGCTCCACCTAATAGCTTAAGCTTTTGGGTTGGACCACGAAGCACCCAACGTGTTACAGTTGGTATAAGAGCCAGACCCAATCCTTGATTCGGTACCACGCCAAGCGCCCGACCGGAGGCGTACGGTGATCACCCCAGGTAGGTTGCCCGACCGCAACGAAGTCGTTGCGAGTTCGGGTGGGAGAGAATGTTACAATGAGAGTCTTATCCCACATCGGATCCCAATGAGAAGTGAAATGGATATGAATGGGTTGGGCGTTAGCTCCACCCAATAACTTAAACTTTTGGGTCAAACCGCGAAGCACCCAGCCCGTTACAGCTATCCACCACTACTTTTAAACTACGAATCTGCAACCTAGGAAATTATAATGTACACAGATGGCAATATATGCATTCTCGGTCTTATACTCCGAGATGAGAATAAATTATAATTAAATGCAGGCTCTCTTTCACAAGTAACAAATCATGTCACCCATGCATCCCTAGGAAGAACGAATATGGATACGGGAAACAGATACGGCAACACAACAAATCTAAAAAAAAAAAAAAAAAAAAGGTTACAAGTACAGCTAGGATACAACAAATCTAAACTAGATGTCACTACCAATGTTACGGCTGCAAATGAGCCGAGCCGAGCTGAGCTTTAGGTTGTTCGGGCTCGGCTCGCCTAGGCCAGAGAGGTGCTCAGGCTCAGCTCGGCAAATTTCTCATGAGCTCGGTCTCGCCTCGGGCTTATCTCGTGTTTATAAATATTTATAAATATCAACTGAATCAGCACACCAACCACAAAATCGCCACCAATCATCCTTGAATCAACTTCCAAGTTCACCCAAATTATGTATTTTCATCTTCTTCACAAGCTTCAGATCCATCCATCTTTGATTCATCAAAGGAATATAAAGGTAGAGAGAAATAGAAAAAGAAGGAGAGGGGGAGAGGTGGAGAACTAACCTTGAACTCACCGGTGGAGTCCAAGGATGGTGCAGTCGCAATGGAAGGATCACCGTTGTTGAGATCCATAGTTGCAGAAGTGCGTTGCCGCTTCTATGTTTTTAGGTTTGCAGAAGTGTGGTTGCCACTTCTGTGTGCTTAGGTTTTCTATACAATATCGAAAATCCAATGGCTGACAATATCCACTTCTATGCTTTGGGCTAGTGTGCTTCTTAATTAAATGGAATTATTATTTAGATGGGCTTCCAACTACTAATTAGACCAATAGAATATATAAACAATTTGGTTATTTGTATATATAGGTTAGGCTTTTGAAAATTATACTTTGAATATAATATATTTTTATGTAAACAAGCCTGCTCACGAGCCAAGCTTAAGAATGCTCAAGCTCGGCTCGTTTACTAAATGAGCCTAGAAAATGAGCTCGGCTCGTTTACTAAATGAACGAGCCCGAGCCGGGCTGTTCATGGACACCAATGCGAGGGAGGGGGGGTGCGGCCATGGCCCCCCAAGTATCAACTAGGTGAAAAAAGAAGTATAAAATGATAAATGAAGTTACTAAACTACCCACATGTTGATGGTTGTCATTGAAAGTATAAAATGATAAATGAAGTTACTAAACTAGATGTCACTAAAAGTCCCAGACGTTGATGGCTTATGGGTTTGATTATTATCACTACCGATGTACAGGGCAATTTTTTTTTTTTAAAAACTCTAATTATAGTACCTATTTATGGTGATTAATGGTGATTTTTTTTGGTACTGTCCATCGGTACAGTGTTGTTGCTACAATGTGGAAACATGTAAAAACACCAAATTGGTGTTTCGACTTTGGGCCACTGTTTATGAAGTGTTTCGGTACTGTACAAAACAAATTATTATTTACCAAACATGTTGCGGCACAAAACAATGCTACAATACCTGGCCCAAATCAAAAAACACAAAACAAAAGCACATACCAAATAGGCCCCGGGAATAAGACGACTTAAGTGTTGCGGCTTCTCTGAAAATAAACCAACTCAATTTTTTTATTTTTTTCATTCTTTTCTTTCTAGAGTTTGTTTTGTGTTGGAGGGAAGGGGCACAGGCTATACCAGTCGTCTACATCAACTAGTGATTTTCTTCATATTTCTCAGACTTGGAGGCCAAACATGTCAAAATGGAAGTCTACATGATAAATTAAATCAAGCAATGGAGCAACAAGCCAAATGTCAATGTGAACAAGTGAAAAATGCATCATATATTTAGTCTCCCAAATAAGATGTTAACAACATTAAATCAACAATAAACCACAAGAGGAATTAGGAAATCAGTCTGTGGATAAAATTAGATTGCACCAAATCTAGTTTGCTTCAAATACATACCAAGTCAACCAATGAATAAGTATGCATCTTTTTGCATAAGCAAAATAGGTGCACTTCAAAATATTGTAGAAGTCTGAATAAGATTTCGGTAATAGGAACTAACCAAATATATAGATAAACAAATAAATGAAAATGAATTTGAAGAAGTTATTACCTTTCCAAAAGGTTCACCTTTTGCTTAGGTTTTTTCCCAGAGAGAACTTGAAAAGAGGAGCTCAAAATCTCCTCCAAGCTAGCTGATTGAAGAAGTTTCAAATTCCTTCTCACCTAATGTCACACATAAGTCTAACAATTAAATATACCAAGGGAAAAGACCTAAAAAGGTGGGGGGGAAAAAAAGGATAAAGCTCAAAAAAATAAATGGACCTTCAAAAGGTACTGAAAGTACAAGCATCGCCGATGCTGATTCTTGTTTTTATATACAATTCTATCAAGGATCCCACATTCTGTCTTAAGCTGACCAAGGAATGACTTTAACCTCTCCTCAACAATTTCGATTTGTGAAGTCATGTATTATTAGTCTGTTAAGCATGGAAGTGACCCAAAACAAATGAAAAGAAAGTAACATGAACCATTAAATAGTTAGTCAAATTGGATAATGAATCCTTTGAATAGAATATAGAAAGAAATACCTCATTGATCAATAAAAATAAAGTTAGATAATATTTTTATTCATTCAGAAGCAAAAGAAACAAAATAAGAGAGTTTTACGCATAATTATATAATAAATATGAATTATTGTACATGCTTACTAAGCTCATGTCCAACCATAAGTTCCATTGAAGGGTAGAAACCTAACTGGATATTTCAGTGTTGATCTAGTTCTCTTTCCTTCTTGCTTGTGTGAACAAATTACCAAACCTGCCTTAAAAAAGAGTCTCTTCTGGTCTCCTTGGCCCTTGCGTCTTTGTGTAGGTCATTGGATCTTATTATATGTGCATTTACTTGACCTTGAACGAAAGGGATAGCTTTATAAAGGGTGTTTTTCCTAGCATCTATGCGTAAATCGGATGTGAAAGGGATTATTTCTTTAATAGAATAGCCGTACGCCTGCAACGACCAACCAATTGGTTTCATCTATCTAAACTTTGGGAGAACAAATCAAAGAGAAAGCCTAGATTTCCATACTGCAGTCACTCCCATTCGTTTCGCTATCCACTCTAGTTCCCACTCGCCTGGATCTGTCTGATATAGAAGGACGGATCTCATTGTTGGTTTTACGGTGTGAATCAGATCTTTTGTTTGGAACATTTCCTTCACCTCTTGATGAAGAACTGCGTCAGAATTCATTGGTAGAAAGCTCTATCACCTAAACTATCTACTAGTAACGTTTCTATCATCATTATATGAGAATCCTTATTATATAGATAAATATTCCGATCTTACTGCTTCATAGCTCCAACCTTTGTCGGCGGAGGAATTGCTGGTGGTGGTGGGGGGCTTTTTCGGTCACTTTTGTGTCGTCGAAGACCCTTATCAAACTAGTGTAACGATGGACCGCCTGTCAACTTAGGCTTGCGCGAGGTGTCCCAACTTCAGTGGTCTGTCTACGAGAAAAGGCGAAAAAGGATTTCCATTGACCCGACCAGGAACTAGCTAAAAGAGAGAGTTCGATAGCCATATACTTCACTTTCGATAGGGAACATCGTGACGGCAGCTCGCTCGACAAGCGTGACCACCCCCAGTTCGGCTGTCTGTAATGTTCGGAGATTTGAGGTGATAGGTTGACGCTTCCCTGTTCATGCAGTAGTAAGCAGGTCAGGTGTTCTACGAGGCTGTAATTGATTCAGAAGGGTGTGACAAGCATGTCTTAAGCATCTAGCTAGCCTTGCTGGCCTTATCCAACAATGATGAAAATTCTTATGATAGCCCTTAACTAATAAAGTCTCCTCATCCCCAGATGGCGGCTTTAGGGGTTCGACCATTCGTCACTCAAGAATTGATTATGTATAGTTATGTCTTAAATGAAAGTGAAAGTTTTCAGGGAGATCTCAGAAAACCTATTCTATGCCCATTGTAGTGAGCTTTAGCGCATGAGAGAGCCCCGTGTCTAGGGATTTCCTATCGCAGCGTAAATCTTGCTTAAAACGCACGATTTCATTAAGAACGTAACATCTCTTTCCATTCTTTGAACTTACGGATGAGTATGAGTTTGATTTCAGACCCCGCTTTTCTTTCTTGTTCTCTTGGGAGCTACCCGGCGAGTGGGGAATCAAAACCAAGAAAATCAGTAGCGTAGAAAGGAGAAGCCTACTGAAAGTGTCACAAGTGCAAAGGCCAAGACGCGGAAAAGTCAAGTGCTAGCGATTGGCGCAGGCAGAAGACCCGATCCAATCTGGTGATTCTGACGCAACAACCGATCCGGGACCGAAAGGCACCGATTCACGTATCCGCGCCCGTCAATCACCCTTTTTGGCTCCCTTCGCTCCACTAGCCTCCTTGATTGGCGGATGGAACAAGCAAGGTGCGTGCGTCTGGTGGTATCGTATATAAGATCACGGCTGCATTTGGAAGCCTCCGGCTCCCTCTTCTTAAAGCCGGTGGTGATCCCCCTTTCGAAAGAGAGTCTCGACGTGGCGGTATACACCTCCATAGCTGAGCTAGTCACTGGCTACAGATCGACCTACCGTACCGGAGGCGGTCGAGAATGTTATGTCAAAAGGACCAACGACGATGAAGGAAGAGAAGGAGTAGGAGTAGGAGCTAATTCGGACGGAATCGAATTCTTACTATCTAGACAATGAGACAAAGCCAAGAAGGGAGAGCACTTAGACAATTCACTTTGAGTACAGGTAAGTCTGCTGGTAGGAATTCCTCAGGTCGTATTACTGTTTTTCACCGAGGGGGTGGATCGAAGCGATTGCAGCGAAGAATTGATCTGAAACGAAGTACTTCGTCTATGGGCATTGTAGAAAGGATAGAATATGACCCTAATCGTTCTTCTCGAATCGCTCCAGTACGATGGATCGAGGGGGTGCAGCTCGGCCGCCAGAGGAAATGCAAGACGATAGAAGAGTTAGCTCCGCCGCGTAAGATCCTCGAACCTACCACGACTACCATCCTAGGTCCATTTTCGTTCTCTTCCCTTCCGGGGAAGTTGGATCAAAGAAGGGTAGCTTGCTTCTCTCCTGGACTGATGGCTCCTTATGTAGTGGTTGGCCTTCCTACCAGAATGCCCCCTTGGTCGAAGAGCCCCTTTACTAGTAAGGGCGCAGGAAGCAAAAAAACTTGCGCGAAGGATGTTTTCTTCTCTGCCCTATCTTCTCCAAAGGCCAAGGGAGAGACTGCGCCCCTTTCCTTCGGTAGCTCTTTTGGTTTCCCACGGATAGCGGTAGCTGGGGCAAAGCCCGCTTTCTTCGCTCCTAGAATGAGGGATAAAGTCAGAGGTCAAAATACGTTCTCTCTTTGCGAGATCCGAAAGTGGAGAACGCATAGCATTCTCTGGTCACATAGGATCAAACGTAAAGCTGCACTTTCTTGGCAGAGTTTTAGGCGTCAAGAGACTTTAGGGCTTGTTGGAGCTGCTGAGCATAACGAATCGAAGCCGAAGACGGATCAAGGTAGCTTGCCTGCCAAGCCGATAGTCGAAGGGGCGAAGGATGGAACGTGCAAAGTCGATCGTGCACCTGTCGTGTGACCCGTTGGTCCTAAGCAATGTGCTTGCGCGAAGCGACCCACCTAGAACGAGCTCTCCTTTATGTTAGTGGGGCACTCAAATAGAACTTCGATCTACTGCGGGTATCCAATCCCGCCGCTCAGATGTCAAGCGGATTCCTGGGCCTTGACGAATGGCCGGCCACCTTTGACGTTAGAAGAGCAAAAGGCCCGGGGCATATCAGGATGAACCAATGTGAATGAGTGTAAGCTTCGTTGCCCGAACACGATTGGTGCTGACCACACTAGGCGCTACCGTGGTAGCAAGAGAGGCCAGGCGGTGACAATTGAGAGGTTGTCACTGAGCATTCCTAGTCACACGGGAAGAGAGGTCAAATGGCAAGACAAGGCCATACGCCCGTTTGGCTCCTCGCGGAGTATAGCTCACATCCAAACATCTGATTGGGGAACGGGGCAACGCCCATGAAGCTCCGGCGGAAAGGGAAGGCCTGCCAGGCCGTATGCCCATGGGTGCAGGATTCTTCGAAAAAGCTAGGGCTGACTCGGAGACCTGGGACCTTGGCTTAGCAACGAGTGAAGGGAAGCTCGAAGAGCTTTCTCCGCCAGCGGCTTATGTAGTGGTCGGCCTTATAAAGCTCGCTAAGCTTCGCTTCCCCCTTCCCTTATGAAGTGGAAAGTTTTCACTTAGTAGTCGGCATTCTATAAGCGACTTGTCGAGTCTACGAAGCTTTGCTTCTTGTAGTCGGCCCGTAATGTCTCCCTTCATTTGCTTGCCTCCTTCCAGCTCAGAGCCTATTATCTAGTGCGTTAAGCTAACCGCCAGAAGCTCACCCTTCGGGCTTCCAGCGCAAGGAGGCCAAGCATTCCGACAGACGTCCCGGCCTGGGAGCCCCGTTCGCCTTTGGTACGTGAGTAGATCTTTAAATCAAAAAGAAAAAGCGCTACTTCAATGCAGCCTTAACTACAACTACATTACGCAAGCTTCACCGAGACCTACCTAAACGAGTCAAAAAACAGTGACGGTGACTTTGACGGTTTATGGATTCAGTCAGCTAAACTCCACCAAACTCCTCAATAAATATCAACAAACAACATGTCGTGATCGGTTAGGCTTGGTTGACTTTGTAATGAATGTAAACTCAAATAGGCGGCGTTTATTCAAACAAAGGGAACCGAGGGTTTCCTTGCCTTGTTTAGTAGTACGACAGTTGTTGTACTATTAATATGAAATAGCTGTACAACAGAATGCCGTTCGCCTTGACTTCACGTATTGAGTAGTACGACAGTCGCTAAGTTTCCAAAGGTGAACTGCCCCCTGTCCTTTATAGTAGTCAATTCTCACAAAAGTAAGGAAGGAGGCATTCGAAAGGCCGACGACGACACGGCTCTATACCAAGTCATGAGCGATAGCGAAGCCAAGCCGCCTATAGGCGAAGGGACGAAAGCCCGACGAAGGCGCCTATGCTACAGTCAGAAAGAAAGTACGTTAAGGTTACGAAGTCACTTAGCCGTCTACAAAGGGAAGAAAGGCGTCGGTACGGAGTCGCGTCAGCTGTGGATATAGACTAGGCTATAAGGAACGGAGTCTTCCACTATGGACCGAGACTACACTAAGGAACAAGGAAGTTTGCTGAGCAAAGAAGTGTCAAGGAACGAAGCAGCTTCTCTAATAGCCCCTAATAAGGAAGGAATGCTAGCAAACCAATACTAAGTCAAAGTGTTGATTCACGTTGATTATCAAAGGGGGCTTTTTGAAAAAGTTTTGTAAATTTCAAAGAAATTTCTATTTAGGGAGAGGGGGCTTCAAGTTCTTAGGAAGAGCCGTACGAGGCAGCTCACGTACGGTTCGGCAGCCGAGCCCCAGCACAGGGGCTTAGGTCAACACTTATATAATAGCCAGTCATCAATTAGAAGCGGGAAAGATGGTGATGAATTGCGATTGGTCTAAACCTTCGACCAGCGACTTATTGCGACCTGACCAGAGAATGCCCATACATACTAAGACCTTGTTCACACAGCGAAGAAAGGGCGAATGAAAGGGTCAGCTGGCTGCTTCTTGGCCACGCCCCCCTGCTTATAGATACTATATACTTTTTCTAAATTCGAAAATCGGAAATAGCATACCATTAGCCGATATACGTATAGGAACATGGATGACATTCAATGTCATCCAGGTCAAAGGCGCAAAGCTGGCTCGAGCCGAAGGAACTTTTGCTAAAATAATGAAGGAGAACCAGCACCCCCTACACTACACTCTCCCTTAGGCTTGTGCGGCTACCTTCGGGAAAAACTCATTGATTCCCGAAAGGCTCTGACACTGTAGTTAAATGACTGAAGGATAAATACCAACAGCTGCAATACTTGTCTCCTCGTAATCAAAATTAGATATCATTCTAGACATGGTGGGGACGAGGAAAGGAAGCAGTTACAGCTTCACCATGGATGGAAGAGCATCTTAAGCGATCACATTTGGATGGAAGAGAAATAGCCAGGTAACAAGTGGAACTCTAACCCTTGAATTCTGTCTTTTGACTAACAATGAGATTTTACCCACAAAACAGAACATAATATTGAAAAGAAAGAAGGAAAAAAGAGTCGAGGTATGTCCTCATTAAAATCTTCATATCAACATGGGCTGTGCAATGTTCTGGCCGCCTTTTAGTAAATCTTTTACTTAAACAAATAAAAATGAAAAATGACTTGGATCTTGAGACTCTTCTACACCCACTGAAAGAAGAGCATCTTAAGTGACCGGACAGGACGGAAGAGAAAAGATTCAGGCAACATTTGAAACTCTGAACCCTTGAAGTCCTTTATGTCCTAACTAACCTCATGTTATAGAAAACCGAATATGAAACTTGAAAATGAAAGAGAAGTTAAAGGTAACATCCTTTTGAAACTCCACAAGTACATGAGTTTGTTTCAGGGGTCTTTCGGTGGATATTTTACTTGAGGCCAAAAAGACCATAGTATGTTGACTGTTCAATGCATACACACGCTTTATCTTGTCTCACAGAAGATGAGAGGAGGATATCCCTCAAAAGACTATTGCTTCCCCAATATACTAATACTATTTTCTCTCCCCTGATAAATATGAGATTCAAACTCCAAACTCCACCCCTCCCTTTTAGATGGCATGGCACAATATATTACCTCAAATTTGTGCCCCTAACGGCCAAATCCATCCTTCCCTTTTAGATCTCAGGTGCTATTTTCTGGTACAAGTACTCAAATATTATTCATGTTAGACCTATACACTACTTAAAACGTGTCACTAGACCTCGTATGTTTAAGAAGCAAAATTTAAAACTTCAACAATTTGAAATGTCTCGAGTCCTTGGAGTGGAGAATTTAGATGAATCCATACACCCAAATGCACCTGATACATGTACCGAAGTCCATGAATCACGATGAGTTTGGTGGCTAAGCATAGGAAATACGGAATACTTGCGTATCAAAGTCCAAGAATTCTGACCATAAAAAAGTCCATCTTGAGGTTAGATCCACACAAAATTGATAAAAGAATCCAGATTGAATTCATAAAACAATCTTGAAATCAAACTGACAACTGCATAGAAATCAATTAAAAGAATTTGGTGGGTATGGTTACTTTCAAATATTCGGAACTCCAATGTAGGAGTTGTGGGAATTATGGGAAAAAAAAAAGGTTGCTCATATAGAATGGATGAGCTCAGCAAACCAGGCGAACCGTACCGATGTATAGAATGCAAATGGATTCTTACAAGTACTATCATAGCATTTTAGTATTACTTTGAATGCAAAGATAGAAAAAAATATCATACAGCTTGACATTTTACCCTGCAATTTGAAACTTTGGTCACACCCGTCAAACAATCACTGGATTTCATCAATGTTTTCAACTAATTTGATGGCTGCACTACAGGTCCATGAATAATGATTGAATTAATGGGAAGTTAAACCTAAAAGCTCTAACCTTGAAGTGTAAGATTACCAAAAAGATGCATGCCAAAGGGTTCAATGACCTCACAGATAATTAAAACACCAAATTTGGGAATATAATTAAAAAACACTTAGCATAGAACGATGAAAGTTTTTTTTTTTACTAAAAAGATAAAGTTTAATAAAGATTATTGACCTCTTCTATCAGAAAAGAGAGGAGGACCTCCCATTCTCTGCACAAAGAACTCGTATTGATTCTGAATTGCGTCTTCTTTCCTTGAATTTGCAAAAATTGACCGAAACCACTCTTCTTCGTCATCATAAACCCTGATTCAGTTTCAAGAAAAACAAAGCCAAAAATTTAATACCAATCTCAAATGAATCTCACAACTCCAGAATTTTATTTCTTTTTCACACACACACACACACACATATATATATATATATAATTAGCTCTTGTTAGTTGTTTTGAAAGCTCAGTAAAAAATGAAAATGAAAAAAATTAAATTAAAAAAAAAAATTAAAAAAGAAGAAGAAGAAGAAGAAGAAATGGTAAATATCTTGGGCTGTGTCTGGTCCATTTTTCAAAACTTTAACTTCCAAGTCCTTCCATCCCCGCACCCAGCGTAATCCTTTCCTCTGTTTCTTTTCTTTCCTGATACTCTCATATCACTCCAACCAAACTGACCCTTAATCTTACTATGATAGGCAATCTAGTGCAATACTAACTAAACTGATGTTTGTGAAAGAAAATAATGAAATTTTAATTATTATTTATTACTGATTAGAGTAAATTATAATTGACTTGTTACAAAAATTAATTACTTCACCTCCAATTCCAAATCCTTCCATTTCCCTCCACTTTTTAACCCCTTCATAAAACTCCCTCTATTTCCTTTCTTTTTTGTCTCCTCTCATTTCTGTCCAATCAAACTGACCCTAATCTTTTGTCTCAGAGGCAATCCAGTACAATAAATAATAGGATCTAATTTTTTTCAGTACCAAAAACAGAATAAATAATCGAATAAACAAAAATCCCCACAAGTAATCCCATAAAAGCTAATAAACAGAACAATCTAATTAACCTTCTTTATGAAAATCTAAATTAAATAAATGCATCCGTTTGGCTGCCGAGAAAATCTAGTAAAAGAAAAAAAAAAAAAAAATCAACTTTCTCAGAAGGCATTTAATCAAATCGGAAAAATGTTATATACTAGTAGTATACAAACATAAATATATACACACACATATATACGGACCTGTTATAGAAATTGGTGGAGAGGTTGATGAAGGTTTGGAGGCCTAGCTTGTCAAAGAGATTGGTGGTGTCGATGGAGAAGGCGTCGTTGGGGTTGACTCCGCTCCACTCGGACGCCTTCTGTTGCAGAGACTGCATTTTCTCTCTCTATACTTTTTCTTTCTCTCTCTATATTGATTGGGGTGTGGGCTGGTGTTGGTCGCGTGGAGGCGACGCTTGTTTTTTTTTGGTGTGGACACTGGACAAGGCGGGGGGGTGTGGAGAAATGGGAGGAGTATTTATAGCGGGGAGTGGGAGGATAGCCTTACGAGGACTAAATTGTTGGTAAGTTACACCTTGTGACAGGAATATTCAGTTTCGGGTGAGTGGGGAATTAAAAAAAGGCCAAAACAGTGGGCTGTTGTCAAATTCACTTCCTGTGGATGGAGTCAATTCATGGGTCAAGGTTTTGGTGGCAACATTATGAGGTAACAATGTCCTCATATGCTTTGTGTGTGTTTTTTTTTTTTTTTTTTTTTTTTTTTTTTTTTTAATTCCACTCAAATGAATTTGTTAATATTTTAGTAAATTCTTTTTAAATTTTATAATTTCACTTATCTACCCTAAAATTTTTTAGTTATGTAACAAATTTTTTCATACAGAATTATTTTGTCCTTCTAATACCTTAAATGATAGCTAACATTTCATAAATAAAATTAAGAATGATTTGTTCGCGGATCGTAATAGTGTCGTGTCGATACAAGGATATTTTATTAAAGAGTTTAATTCGAACATGACTCGTTTAATAATTGTATCAGGAACCCTCAATATTTTACACGAATAACTTATTTAATGACATATTTAATAAAATTAAATAATTTATTATATAAACTATTAATAATGCTCTATTAAATATTAAATATTATTAATACCCTAAATTACCTCTTATTCATTTATCTTGTCTTATCCCCTCTTCCATTAGAACCCCCGGTTCAGATGAACGGTTAACGAATCTAATCTCTACTTGTGAACGGTTAGCGAGAAGGGTTTATCGTTGCAGTGACTTGAAAACCCTAACCAACAAGTGAACGCCCAATTGCTTATTGAATTGAATCAGCTTACGATTCTAGAGAGAGAGTGTGTGGAGATATAGAGAGAGAATGTCGTTCAGATCAAGGGAAATGATGAAGAAGATCATGAAGAATATCGGTGGAGAGAAGAATTTGGCGCCTGGTGTGAAGGAATCTCTGAGGAAATGCGTACCCGACAGCAAGATCGTCATGGGCAGAGCCCATCGAGGCCTCTACGCCGGCCGTCACATCCAGTTCGGCAATCGCATCAGCGAAGATGGTGGAAACAAGTCAGTCTCTCTCCTCTCTCTCTCAATATCTGTATATATATATACTCACACACACGCACGGCTATGCAGACATGAATATATATTATGCAATGGTGAATGAATTTCAAATATTGGTTCTCATTGTTTGTTTTTGTTCATGCTGTTTTTTTATTCTTTTTTGAATTGTCGTTTTTCAAGTAATTGTGATTTGCGGGGTTGAATTTGGTGCTAATCCTGTTACACCGTATGTGAATTTCTAGTAAACTTATTTTCAGTAGAAGAAAATGGTGGTTTTTTTATTTTATTGTGGATTGCAAAAATTTGAGTCTTGTAGATATTATTGTTAGTTTCAATATCTAGAAATGAGGACCTGTGCCCTATCTGGAGCTGTAAGGGGGTGGTCTTTAGTGTAACATGTAGGGTTTTGATGGTTGTATTATGTATATTAATTGCATATAATTGGGTATTGGGGTTTTTGTTTGTTAATTTTGCTAGCATGTTTAGCTATGTAATATGGTTTCTAGTGTGTGTATCCTCTTATGGTTGTGAGGATCCTTAGAGTTGTCGTGAGCACAGAAGCAAGAATTACGCATTCCTTCACTTAAGAAGTTCAGCTACTTCATCCCTTCACTTAAGAAGTTCAGCCCGCCATTCCTGCAACTTATGAAAGTTAAGAATAGGCAAAGAGACTTATCAAAAAAAAAAAGAATAGGCAAAGAGATCCTATTTGGGAATCCAAGAGGGAGGGTTGGGCTGATGATTTAACTCTTCTGAACCTAGACTTGCATTCCAAGGTTCACTTCACTGTGAGGATAGAATTATATTTTTTGCCACGTCATTAGGTTCTGCGAAATATGTTGTACTTATTTGTGGTACTTTGTGGGTCACAAGGTGTTTCTTGGTAGTTGGAATCCTTGTGTCAGTAGATGATTTGAATGATTTAGATATCACTATGGCTTATATCTACTGAGCATTCCAAAACTTGCTAAGAGAATGGAGCTATCATTACAAATTCATGGGCAAAAGGCCTTACTAATATCAGAAAGAAAATCAGGTTTCATTAAATCTTTGATACTTGCTTTAAACATTTTAAGGCACTTTCTTTGAACTTGTCTCTCTCTCTCTCTCTCTCTCTCTATATATATATATATATATGTATGTATATATATATTATTTTAAACTTTTTTAAGATGGCTTTTCATTAGGCAGAGAATACTGGTTGTAATATCACACACAAAAACCTTACTTGATTAGAAAATTTTAATTTTAAGAGCTGGAGAACCTTCTATATGAGAGTTGGATGATCATTCAACAAATAGAATGTCTGGCTCTATGACATGGGTATCGTTAGGGAATTATTGGACTTCTGTGTTAATATTTATCCCATTCTAAAATATTGTTGTCTGCCACTCTTTTGTTATGGTAGAAAACTATTATTCCAATTCTTAATAATCACAGTTCTTTTAGTATTTGTCTTGGTCATTGTAAGGGGACTTGATACAAGTCACATAATCACATTGGCAAACTCATTGTGATGTGTCTCAACTACTAACTTGAAAGTTGCATGGACACCTTCCAACATTTTTTGTGTAACAAAGTTCCACAAGTAAGTTCTTTGTTGTATAAAAAATTTTTGATATGCATTATTACGTTTCGTTAGGAATCATTAGAAATTCTGGGGTTGAGAGGATTAGAAGCTTTGAAGGACAATTGACCAAAATTTTTGGAGGCCGAATTTGTATAGTAAGTTCCCTCTATAGAAAAGCATTTCAGAGGCTATATATGATTCAAGTGATGGGGATCTTAATGAATAATAGAACAAATTTGTTAAGTGACTGAGAATGCGGGTTTGAGCATGAGGCAAGCCACTTTGTTCCAATAATGCCAAAGATAGGTTTTAATTTATTCTGCATTAATGGGATCAACACTGGGTAATGCCGTTTTTGAAATAAATAAAATCAAAGTCATGGACTTTGAAGTTTGCTCCTTTAAACATCACTTGAAAGCTTTGACATGCTTACTGAAGAGTTCTGGTAGTAAGCTATAAGGAGGGTGAAATTTGGAACATTTATGAGAGCTGAAGCCCTACGCTTCTTTCACCAGCAAATTTCTACAGTTTGTGTGAAGACTAAGAAGAGATTTCTACAACCAGCTACAGTGCTTTTTATTGGAACTGACTGCAATGAACATGCATTTTTTACAAGTAGGAAGATGTAAACATGCAAATACATCTATCCAGCTGTTGCAGGAAATACCTTGAATAAGGAATAAGGCACTCAATCTGTTATGTGAATAGGCGAAAGAAGGATTGTTAAGGAATGGGCCAAGGTTGATGCCTCTGGATATTTCTGGGCTAAAGATAGTTTACTTTATTGCTGTAAATAAGAGATTCTATATCAACTAGATAGGCAAGAATCAGTGTCGTGGAAGCTGTCAGAGAGCAGCCCTAACTCTTTCAAATATTGATCTTTTAAAGATTTTTCCTTCTAAAATCATCCATCACTCTGTAACTCTCCCAAGAAGGCTATGTATTTACCTTTTCATCACCTTGTTGTGTTGACACCATTGCTATTTTATTAGGAATGGAGCTTTTGAAGTTGGTTAGGAAGCCAACTTGGTTAGCTTCGAGTTGGCTTGAGAACCGAATACCAGCAGCTATAAAAAGGCCTTAGGGACTCTCCAAGTCTGCTCGAGAATCGGCTATGAACAGCCATTAAATGGCCAAAGGGACTCTCCAAGTCTGCTCGGTAATTGACTGCCTACAGCTATTAAAAGGTCTACTGGACTCTTCAAGTCTGCTTGGGATCAACTATCAAAAGCTATTAAATGCCTTCGGACCTCGTTTGCATTCAAGTTGATGGGCGACTAAGTCTATAAGGAATGTGTCCAATATGTAAAACTGTTGTCTGGGAAGGCAAGTGATAGTAAGGGTATCTCATGAACTGTATGTGTGCTGGAAAAGGCCAATAAAGTCTTTAGTGTGATGGTGATGTGCATCATGTGCATGTGGTGCGTACACTTGCTTGTGTATGCTTCCTTAGTAATATATATACATGGTTATGATGTGCTACACTCTAAGAATTTCTTTAGAATAGCAACTTGGAATATACAAATATTGATAGGTGAAGGTTATGACTCATGGATTTGGTAGAAAACAGATTAGGAAGAGAGTAATAGATCATAATTTTTTTTTTTTTGATAAGTAAGTAATAGATCATAAATTCAGGAAACTAAGTTGGTATGAGATTATGGCATATGCTAGAGAAATTAAAACAAGATATGGGCTTTATTACATTGGAGAAGATAAACATTAAAAATAGAAATAAAATTTGGATAATATAGTTGATAATAATTTAAAAGAATAAGTTAAAATTGTTACAAGAAAGGTGATTGAGCAATGATGTAGAACTTGTATTTGGAGAAAATATAGTTAATGAATAAGTGCTTCTGCGCCCCAAGTAAAAGTAGAATGAAGAGATAAAAGTACAATTTTGAAAATACAGTTGAGTTTATTCAAGGAAAATCCGCACGAAATAAATTATATATGAGAGGAAACTTTAATGGTCATGCAAGAAAGGATGTGTATGAAATGGGGCAAGATGAAAATTGATTTGGAGATAGGAGAAGCGCTAGGGAGATGCTATCGTAGACTTGGCAATGGCATATAGTTTATGATAATGGATATCTATTTTGAAATGAGAGATGAATATTTATTATTTAATAACCTTTTGAGTGGAATATAGTCATTAACAGGATTCCAATTTGTTTTTTTCCCTAACCAGAAGATAGCTCAACTAACATGCAAAGCTTGGAATGTTATTGTATGAGAGAGCTTAACATGCAACATCGGTTCACAACAAAACTTACCATGTCATGAAATCAGAGAACATGGCTTTGATGGCGGGCTCGATATAGGTCTGCCACCAAGACTTGAACATACCTGACATAGCTGGAATCACCTCACAAAAAAGACATAGATTCACACTTTTAGATGTATATATTAAACAATAATCAATAAAGAGAAAGGGGATTAGAAATTCAAGATCTAAGTTATGGAATTTAGAAGGGGACAAGTATAATTAGTTAAGAATAAAATGCTAAAAGATGAAAGGCAAGGACGTTGACGATGATGCTAACAGAAGAAATATGGAATTTAGAATATGAAAGTAATGTAACTTGGAATAGGATGGTCAAATGTATTTGAATAATGTCAAAGAGATTCTTGGAAAATCAAAAGGACGATTAAAAAAAATAAAATAACTTGGTGGTGGGGTGAGGATGCACAAACCGTATGTTGACTGAGATTCTTGAGAGGCAAATATGATGATGTTGAAAGAAGAAATATGGAATTTAGAACATGAAAGTAATCCAACATGGAATAGGATAGTCAAATGCATTTAACTAATTTCAAAAGAGATTCTTCGCAAGTAAAAAGGCGATTAGAAAAGAAAAAAAATGTGGGGAATGAAAATGTCCAATAACAGTAGAAACAAAAGGAGAGAGTTAAAATTTGGCAAATGGTTATAAATCAAAGTAGTTTCGAAAACTACAAATTTGCAAAGAAGGAAGTTGAAAAAGTACCAAGAGTAGCTAAGTGCAAGGAATACGGTGATATTTATTCTAAGTTTAGTACATAGGATAGGAGGAATAATATAAACAGGTTTTTTATTTTTTTATTTTTTTTTTTAAAATAAAAAGATAAGGAGAGAAAAATTTGATATTTTAACCATATAAGGGCACCAAGATGAGGATTTGAAGGTCTTGGTAGAAGATGACAAGATTAGAGAAAGGTGAAAATTCACATTAAGTTGTTTTATGGACACCATATAGGAAGCCTAGGTTAATATGTTATCTAAGGAGGCCACGTCCGTGATGCTTGGAGGGCTACTCCCCTTTGTGTGTGGTGGTGTATCTGGCTTGAGAGGAATAGGAGATACTTTGAGGGGAAGGAGAGGCCTATTTCTTATCTTAAGTTCTCTATTGTATCTACTCTTTTTTGTTGGGTGTCGGGTAGAGATTATAGTTCTTTAGATGAATTAGTTGATTTTTTGGCCTCTTTAAAAGTGTAAGGTGTTTGGCTTGTTTTGCCTGTTTTTGTTCCTTTGGGATGCGCCCCCTTTTGAGCGCTTTTTATATTATTCTTACTTATCAAAAAAAAAAAAAGAAAATGATAAGTTTCATCAAAAATATGTTATCTAAGGGAGTTTTGAGAAATTAAGGTTTTTGTTTTGTTTTTTTTTTTTGTGTGTGTGTGTGTTGGATTAGGTGTCCGATATAAAAATAAAATAAAATAAAATAACACTGAAGAAGACTAGGGCATAAAGGGCATTAAGAGAACATGTAATTTCTATTGAGATTTTGGAAGTGTTTGTGGGATGATTGTCTCTTTGTAACAATTGTCCAATAAGATCATAATAACTAAGAAAATGCTTGGTGAGTGATGAAAAAGTGTTTTCGGAGGTGTATAAAATTTTCCTTCATGCTCTTCTTAAGCTAATTGTTCTTATCTATAGCCTGCAGGTGTGTCTCAAATGCCAAAATTTCACGCTTGCTTTCATATTCTTAAAACAAAATTGCTAGTTAGTCAACCTAGCAGTATTTACATGCCAATTCATGGATCAAATTGTAAATTTAGATTATAGGGGGGAAAAAACTATTTCTATAAAGTAATGCATATGCATGATTTGGGAGAGAGATTGTATTTAACAAATCTTGTTATTGTCAGACTTAACATCAGCTTATTCAATCAGGTTTTGGAGAGGACGAAGTGTTGGCCTCATTTTCGTTGAAATTCCTAAGTGACATAGGATTTGCATGACTAGAAACACTGTTGAGTTGGTGATACTTACCCTGATGAATACCTGTGGGTTAGATGATTTGTCAATTTGAAGTGAGGGTGACATCTGTATTCTTGGATAACTATACCTAGCATATTGGCCTTCAGCAGATGATATAATTCTTGGCATACTTTGTACAATTTATGTGAGAGCATAAGTATTGTAGATAAACAGTTTTTCCTTGTGCCCTTCTTTGTATTTAAAGTTTTATTATCGTCCATGAATTAATAAAGGAAAAGAGTCTTATTCTCAAGATCATTTGGACAAATACTGATCATAGGACAAGGAGGACCTGGAAGCCAAATGTACAGGATAAGCGACTGTTCAGTTACATCCTAGATCGCCACATTCGCATGAAAGTTACCACCCATGCTCTCCGTTGCATAGACAAGGCAGGCGGGATTGACGAGTACTTACTGAAGACACCATACCACAAGATGGACACAGAAATGGGCCTCTTCTGGAAAGCCAAAATTGAGAAGATGTATGAAGAGCTTCGGGACATGGAGGTAGCTTTCTTTACGCCTGAGGACGAAGCCAAGTTTGAAGAAGATTTCAAAGAACTGAAAATAGCTCAGAGAGCAGCTCGTAGGGAAGCCAGAAGACAGATGTACGGATTGTCGGGCGAGCAGGAGCAGATTAAAGAAGAAAGTGCTGATGCTGAAGCAACTGGTGAGGAAGCTGCAAGAATCGGGGAAGGAAGCTCACATGTTGATGGTCCTGAACAGTTGGTTGCCAGTTCATAGATTCGGGCTTCAACCTCAGTTTGCCGTGCTGTTGGCATTTTTGTTAGAATTAACTGACAATTTCGGAATTCTGTGTCTCTTTCATGTTTATGTAGTTCATTATCTATAAGCTTGAGGCATGATAGCTAGATTGCTTTTGTACCATGCTAAAGCATTTGCTAAAATATTCCATCCATTCAGGTTGGAATTGTAGTTAATCAATGTATTTCTGTAACCGGATGTGCCCTAGAATCTATGATCCTTTGTCTGGTAAAAAGTAAATGATTTTGATATTTGCCAAATCAAAAGTAATAAGAATGTTTTGATGCCGATTGAAGTGATTTCTTTCCATGGTGGTGTTGAAAAGGGAGGTGATAAATGCATGTATGGTCCTGTTCGGTTGATGAGAATAAAGTACAAGGGACATTTATTAGTATATAAAGAAAAAGAAAAAAAAAAAAAAAGAGTGCATTTATAAAAGGAAAATACATTTTTCATTTTTCAATTATACAACCCACAATATTCTTATTTACAGGATTTGGAGGGGACATTCTTGTGTTTGGATATGATGGCTATGAGAGTCTTCTTTATATATAGTAGTTTTATTTTATTTTTCATTTTTTATTTTTTTAATAAATTTGAAAGTTAATATATAGTTATTGGTTGCTTGCTCTTCTATTTGCCATTATCTTATATTTTATTTCCATGTAAAATGTAAATTGGAACACGATAGCTCTGGGCCTCTGGCACATTAGATGGTACTGTTACTTTTTCAAATCTGTCTGATTAATAAAAACAATTTTTTAATTTTGGTTGGGAGAGTCCCGCATTGGAGATTGGTAGGATTTGGGCTTCCTATATACATATTTTTAAAGAGAAATAATTCATATTTGAATAAATTTAAAATAAATTTTATAAAAATATTTAATATAGTCAAATATTTAACAATAATAATAACAAAAATACCGTTAAAATTTAAAATTATCATAAAAATAATAATAAAAAAAATATATATAGGTAATAAATGAATATTTATTTATATATTATATATTGATTGGGACGGTTCGGAAGGGCCATCCCTTTTCCAAACGCAATATTTTTTTAGTTTTATGGTATTTGGTATAATCATGGTTAATTACTCCATATTATTTGTCTTATTATTATTATTTTTTTTTTTGTAAGAAAAACAAAAGAACTCCAAAAAATGACTATTTTTTTTAAGAAAAGTAGTAGTCTAGGGTAAACT
>JAOTQH010000057.1:2418880-2431489 GCA_025631255.1 Cornus kousa | reverse complement strand
TGATTCGCGAATTTCAATTTCCAGGTAAGCTTCACTGACTAAACCCTATAATTCGAAAATTTTGGGAAAGAGTAGAAACGATTTTTGATTACACGAATTGGATTCATAAATAGAGAGGAAGAGAGAATTCGTGAGAGTTTTAGAGATAGAGTGAGGCGGCTCAGTTGATTCTGATCTGGAGTTGTTGGCGCGTTGAAACACAGATTTCAGGTTTTTAGCCAATAATTTTCTGGCAATTGGAGGTGTTATTGTCATTGTAGTTCTCAAATTTTGGAAGGTGAAGTTGGAAAATGCCTGTGAAAGCTGCGAATTCGTCTTTCCGGGATCGCACGCACGAGTTTCTCAGTGTAGCTGAGAGGTTGAAGAAGTCATTTTCTTCTGCACAGAATGGGCCTAGTAGTAGTACTTCAAAATCCGAGGAACAGCGTTCGGCAGTGGCGATGCAGTCGGAGTTTAACAAGAGGGCTTCAAAAATTGGGTTTGGGATACATCAGACGTCTCAGAAACTTGCAAAGCTGGCCAAGGGTAAGTAATTGAATCACAGCTTTTGAATGTGTGGTTGCTTGTTTGAATCTCTATATGGATTTGAAACTTCTGATGCGTCTAAAGTGTTTGTAGTTCTCTTGAAATATAGTGTTCATTAAAAAACTTATTTGGGTAATTGTCATTAAAAGAATCTGGTCTACAAAACAGGGTGAAACACTCCGTTACTCTCATTCAAAATTGTTGCCTTGTCGGTTTAGATAAGCTGATAGGATTGTATGCTTCCTCCTGTTCTCTCCCCACGAAAAAAAGAAAAGAAAAAAGAAGTTGTTTCCCAAAGCATGCCCACAAACCCCTTCTGCTTCAATTTTTTAGAATTGGGTGGTAGTATTCGTGGTAGTCATTTTCTACCCCTATTATTACATCACTTTTCTAATTATATATATATGTGTGTGTAATAAGAAGAGTTTGATTATATATATATATAAACAATTTGAGAAATAATGGGTTATTTAGTTTGAACTTCAAACACAAAAAAGGAACAATATGTGGTATTAAATGGATAAACTTTGAGACAGATCCATGGAAAAACTTAGAGCATGCCTAGGCTCCATAGTTGGCCCCATAGTTGGCCACATTTGATTGGAACAATCTGGCCGCCTCTAATTGGTTTCAGGATGACCCCAACTACTTGCATTTTCTATCTACGATATAGTAGATAAGAAGTACATGGCTTGTGTGGGACTACTTTTATGGTGAGAGCTGATGAATGCTTACTTTATGAATACTCTATTATGAATTGCCTCGGTTGGGAGTCAAAAGTTCCCCACACTAGTGCTATATTTAATAAAAAAGGTCTGCTCCCCTTCTCAACATCACGCTTGCTCAATTTGGCCCTCAGTTGAGCATACACAATGTGATTATAGAATATGGTAACTCTACTATGTAGAGAAAAAATTTTGGTGATAAAAGACTGTAGCCGTGGTTGCCGAATTTTATCCAGATTTTATGATTGTATTATACAGAACAACAAAATCAATCCAGATTGTGCGCACACAAACACACACAACAAAAAATAAAAAGTAAAAAATGAAAGAAAAAAGAAAATCTGAATTCTTGTGAAACCCATATGATCTTGTGGATCATGGATCTTTACTGGACTAACAATTTTATTGGACCTTTTGTTTGGTCTTATTTCAGTCTTATAATGTTTTATTTTTGTGGGTCTTCTTAATAATTTAGGGACCATAGATCAAATAGTATCATAAATGAAGACCAAGACCCAAGGGTGGCCACTGACCCACTACCTGTGTGTCTCAAAAGTCCCGACCCATCTGTAGGGTTCGGTTATATCTTAGTGCCAGATCAACTTTTGGACTGATCTTGGGACGAGTGTTTGTGAAGATGTTATATATTAGAAAAAACTTTCATACATATTATATATATATTGATAAGTATACATATTATATAATTTTTTAGATACACAGAAAGATAGTTGAGGACCCGAGGTAACTATATACAACCCAGACTTTCAAGACAATGGTGTTAGCTTCGTATTGCATGTGTTCTTTCTCTTGCCACTCAATCATCTTGATGTCCTTATTTTGGTTGAGCACACTATTCAAATACGTGTTGTCTAACATTATACTTTTAAAGACATTCAATGATTATACAACTCATTAAAGGCATTTTTTCGAATCACTCATGCTACTTCAATTTTAGCTCAACATTGTCTCCTTTTTTCATTGTAGTGAAATGATCCAAGGCAATAAAAGTAGTTGTTATTGGGTATATAACAGCCATTAATATTTTCTGTCTCATTTCAACTCTTAACTTTTTAAATTACATTCAATATTTTTTATTTTTCTGGTTACAAATTTGTTATCTGTATAATTCTAGTATACTATATATATATATATATATATATATACCATTTGTTGCTCAAGTAGCAGTACTTTTGCATGATGAAAATTAGTGAAGTCACATGCATTTAATCTATGATGTGCTTTTGCATTAGTATTCCTATAGTTACGTGTTAGTCTTACTTTACATGATGAAAATTAGTGATGTCGTGTTTTGTTGGTTGAATTACTGGCAAGCATCTTTTTCAGCAAATTACTTGCAGACCTTTCTACAATCCGTACAAGTACAACAATATGGAAAGAGAAAGCTTTAACTAAAATTGTGCATAAGTATCTAAAGTCCAACCATAAATAAAGTAAAAACTAAGGCTTTTTTTTTTATTTTTTGAGCATCTATAGTGAGAACATTAGCACGATACTATTGGCCAGCATCATTTCATGTTAGAGGGGCAACATCACCTGGCTGTTGTTGAAATTATCTGTCACAAAAATGCAAGAGCAGGAGGGACTGGGAGAGACTGAGCTATTCCCTGGGCTAGGGCTGGCCTGAATTTTAATTTTTTTTCATTTTCTCTACTCCCCCATAAAAGTAATTTTCATGAGATATTTATAATATTCTTAATCTAATCAAATTATTTAGGAGTAGTTCCATTCTGCTACATCTAGTGACATTCATTCTGTCAAATAATACAACACTGCTTATTTCTTCATGGAAAGTAAGGTTAGGTGTCTGAATGTGCAAGAATTTGCTCTCTCTATTAGAAAAGTAAAATTGTTACACTTCAATCGAATCCCTTTACATTTCTTGCCTGTTTCTATTTATAGAAGTCTCTACTTACCCTAAAAATCCTTTGGTCTTATCTAAACCTCAAGATAATATGGGCTTCATCCCTCCTAAACGGGCTGGATCTCTTCTTGGGCCTCACCCTCAGTCAGAACAGGCGTTAAATGAGAATGAATGGGCTGGGGGGTCGTTGGGCTCTTCCCCTAATGGCGGGCTGGGCCGAAGTTGGCCCAGTGGGGTTTTATGCCCCTTCAGTGTCCCCTTGATATACGAGGAATGACTAATATAATAATATCTAGGAATCAATGTCTCAGCATTGAAAAGGCATAACTTTGACAAATTTGCAATGGCATTGGTAATAAAGAAACTGCTGGAGTTCCTATCAAACCAGCAGTTTATTTTCCAACTGCCAAGTAGGCTGCTTTTAATATATGCTTCTCTGTAGGTTTTCAGAATTAGTCTTTGTCTATTTAACTTACTGTGTCAGTGTGTCTTATCTAGAGAAACCCAAAGTGATTCTTTCAGTGTAGCAGAATATTTGCTGCAGCATATAGAACTGGGGACTAGTTCAGGGCCTGGGGAATAGTAAGTCCTCAAGCAGTACCCTTCTTTCATGAAAGCTAACTAATTACTATATTCTATGTTTTTTTGGAAGATATACTATATTCTAAATTTCTATGTTGTCTTTTGTTAAATAGTTACTTATTAAATGTGTTTTTAGATGCACATAAGTTTACTTTATTTACTAATTTTAGAAGATGTGATGCATATCACTGTTGCTTTCTCCATTAAGCAAATTGACCATGTAATGGACTTGATCTGCATGACGTGCTCGTATTGGCTATAACCATGTTGATTGGTTTGGCTTGCTTGTGTGTAACCAGTAATGCTATAGGTGTTTGTTTTTTTATTTTTTATTTTTTATTTTTATATATATATATATATATTTTTTATGTTAAGTTCTGGTCCGTTGCCCGATTCTGTTTCTCAGGTCAGAGTGGGATTCCTCAATCCAAGCCAATTTCAAGTTTCTAGAATATTTGTTCATTCTTGCCAATAGTTTTGCCAATCAAATTTTCCATTAATATTTTCGTGCTAAAAGTTGTAAAGAACTTCGGTGGATGTGTCTTGGAGTCTGTTTTTGTGCATTGAATTTTCTTAATGCCTTCCATGGACCAGACAATGTTCTCTGCTAAGACAAACCCCTGTCTTCATGTTTCTTGTTTTGTTGGGATTGGAGTTGGATCAAGATAGGTCTTCCCTTAGCACATATTGCATAGACTATTCTGCAAGTAATATTTTCCTGTTTGGTATATCCTACTATATTATTTTATATGTGAGTACTCTTAAGTTGAAATAATTAGCTTCTTAATACGGATTTGATATGTAAGTACTGATAACTTAGTTTGATTTAACTAATTCAACGATTTTGTTGACTCTTACTTTGCCGGTGAATGTGAAAAAAGGTAGAATGGTGTCGGATAGACAACCGAATGTAAAACTTGCGCCAAATCTTATTTGATGAATTCTCATTTGAATAAAGAAAATCAATATAATAAGACACAAAATATTAAGATACAACATGGAATATTGGAACTAACTGGTAGGTGTGATGAACTTGTAGACACATTAGAAAGGAGAAAAGTGAACATAATTTGCTTGCAGGAAAGAAATGGAAAGGTGAAATTCGCGAAAAAGCCAAGGAGATGGGAGAAGGATATGAATTTATCTATTTAGGAGTTAATGATAGCCTAAGGAATGGAGTAGGTATAGTTGTATTATGTATATAGTTACATGAGAGAAAGTTATAGAAGGGAGAAGATAAGGGGCAGAAGAAGCTATTAAAATTATTTTAGATAGAAGTATTCTAAATATGATTAGTGCTTATGCTCCTCAAGGAGTATCAGATGGGGAAAATATGTATATTTTGGGATTGGATATGAAATGATGCACTCCATATCTTTTATGAGAGCATATTCATAGGAGGTGATTTTAACGGGTTTGTAAGTGTTGATCAAATAGGATATATACAAGTTCATGAGGGATATAGTTTTTGAAGAGCGAAATGAGAAAAGGAAAAATACTCATAGAATTTACTAAAGCATATGATTTTGCCATGGAAGATGCAGATATATATTTTTTTTAAAGAGAAGAACATTTAATAACATTTAAAAGTGAAAGGAATAAGACACAAATCATGACTATTGTTTGAATAGAAGAAGGGAATTGGTCACTTGAACCCTGAGGAACATCTCACAAACAACGCCAAATACTAGTCTTATAAGTATTTAATAAGCTCTTAAAACATAAAATGGAAAGAATTAAAATGTACAAAGGGGTAACTGTGCTTCACTCTTTGTTAACTTTAGTCTTGTTTTTATTTAACAGACAAAGTCTTCACTTTTCTTTACATTCAATCATAAAGAAAATTGATCAAAACCATATGTATACATATACACATTTATGTTAGGTGTATAATTTATTTTATATGTAGACAACCATGTATATATTTTTAGTCTAAAAAGGTTTAGCCCAATGCATGAGGCTCTCGCCATTGCGGGGTCTTGTGAGGGTCAGATGTATATATATTTAGTCCATTTTAATTTAATTAAATTTTTTTTTTTTGGTTTTTAATTCTCACACGTTTTATATGGTGTGAATTTCCATTAATGCCTGAGAGACCAGGCTGGTAGTGTTTTATGCGATAAAAGAGTAACAAATAATTTATTTTTTTTGATAAGTAATAATAAATTAAAAAAGGCGTTCAATAGGGGAACGCGTCCCAAAGACATAAAAAGGAAGGGGTGATACCGAAAAGAGTAACAAATAAATTAAAAAATATATTGTAGAACATTAGGCCAACTATTTTTTTGGTGCAGAGTGCTGGGCTTTTAAAAAAGAAACATGAATAATGAACTCATGTAGCAGAAATGAGTATGGTAAGATGGATGATAAAAGATAGGGTTACTAATCAAAATGCGATAAAAATTAGGAGACACCTATTAGTGATGAAATAAGAGAAATTAGACTGGGAGAGGGAATTATACCAATACCATTGAAATGCTTGTGATGATTCGATAAAATCTTTGGCCTTCAAAGGAGGAGTGAGAGACTGGGAGAACGCATGGACTTGGAATTCATTGTATAGTTTCCAAGGAAACAATTGAAAAATTGTGATTAAATTCGAAAAGTTTGGTGGCCAAACATCCTATATTTTAAATAGGAAAATAATTAATAGTGGTATTATACAATATTAAAAATTCAAAAACTCATATAAAATAAAATGCTATTGACATTTCTATGGCATATAGATTTATTGTCTAAGGCCTAAATTTGTTAGAAGTGGTGAGTGATTTTGTTTGACAAAATGGTTTGGTCAGTTGATATGGTTATTTGGTATCTTTTGCAATTGTTTGAAGCATAAGAGATTATTTAAGCATGCTTTCTTATCTGCAGTGGCAAAGAGGACCTCAGTTTTTGATGACCCCGCCATGGAAATCCAGGATCTGACTGCAGTTATCAAGCAGGATATTACTGCGCTTAACTCAGCTGTAGTTGACCTTCAGCTCCTCAGCAACTCTCGTAATGAAAGTGGGAATATCTCCAGTGACACCACCATTCATTCAACTACAGTTGTAGATGACTTGAAAAATCGGTTGATGAGCACAACAAAGGAGTTCAAGGAAGTTCTAACAATGCGGACAGAGGTGAGTTCAAATTTACTGCATTTCTTAGTTTGCTTAATTGGGCTGGTTGTTGTAATGGAACTCTCTTGGAATTGTTTCACCATGTGTCTGTTTCCCATACATTTTTATGCTTGAGACTGAATGCATTATCTTCAATTTATGCAGAACTTGAAGGTTCATGAAAACCGAAGACAACTGTTTTCTTCTACTGCTTCAAAGGATTCCACAAATCCTTTTGTTCGCCAGCGTCCATTGGCTGCTAAGGCTGCTGCTGCTAGTACCTCAACCGCACCCCCTCCTCCCTGGGCTAATGGCTCACAGTCTTCATCCCAGTTATTTCCTAGGTAAAAATTATTACTGTTTAAGAAGCTTGAATCAACTTTTTTTTTTTTTAGCAAATGATGGTTAAAAAAAATTGATTCTATCATTTCAAAACCTAAACGTGATTGTATTTGTATACCACCCCCATCTATTAAGATGATGTATAAGTCTACTTATTCTTATTTAATCATTAATTGGTTTATCTCTTAATTTCTCCCTTATACTTCAATTGTTAACCCCCTCTCTTCTTTCAATCCCTATCATTCATCTTAACATCATCATTTCGGTTACATGGATGCATTCTTGTTTCTTTTCAAATACCAAACATTCTGCTTCCTAGAAGATATTTGTCTAATGAAAATTTCCTTTTAACTTATTTTATATTATTTTGTTGCTTAAGATACCACTAGCCACCTCCATACTTCCAACCTGATCCAATTGTACTAATTATATCAACATGTATCTCTCCATCATTTTGTATCATTGATCAAATATCGAAAATGATTAATTTGGATAATTCTTTGGTTTTGAATTGTCATCACTAGGCTGTTAAACTCTGAAACTTTATTAAATTTACATTCTATCCTTACTATTTTTAAACCTTTAGAACCTAATATTTTCCTCCACATTTCTAATTTTGTTGTTTGCGCTTCCTTATAATTATCTGATCATACCATGTCATGAGCAACCAACATGCATCATGGAATGATCCTTGTAAGTCTTTTTGTATTTCATCTAAACCTATTATAGATAGGTATAAGCTTAGCACTGATATTTGGTGTAATCCTACTTTTATATTAAAAAAAATCAATAGTCTCTCCACGTATAGTAGGAACTTAATTGTTCTTGTACATTTATTTATTTATTTTGATAAGTAATTGTTCTTCTATGTATATTGAATACTTTCTACAAGTTTAAAAGGAATATGTTATCTTTACAAGGCCCACCAAATTATATTCCCTCGGTATCCAATCCTATACTTTCTTTGAATCTATGAAAACCATATGTAAATCTTTTTGTTTACTCCAAGTGTCTATTAATTGTTTTATTAAATAAGTGCTCTCCATTGTAGATTTGCGTAACATAAATCCATATTAGTTGTCAGACACTATGAATATCTTTATCTTTGTTTTGCCACCCTTTCTTATAGTTGCGTTTATGGCTCATTAATTAATTTCTTGATACTACCACAATTTTGTATATGTTCATTTTTTAAAAAAAATTGGTACTGTGGTGCTTTTCCTCCACTCATTTAGCATTATGTCTTCTCTTAAAATTTTGTTGAATAAACTTGTTATTCATTCAATTCCTACTTTTTCCTAGAGTTTTCCTTTCCATGCTTATTTATGTATGTTATCAGGTCCTACCTCCGTATTTTATATATTTTTAAGTGTACTCAGCTTCCTAATTATTGATTTTTATTTATCAATACTATATTAGCTTCATTATTCTCAACTTCTTCTCTAGGATATTCCTCATAATAAATTTTTTGATCTATCTGATGAGTTGGTTTATTTAAGTATTATTGTTTGATCTATGTCTTTAATTCATCAAACTCGATTTATGTCTCTAGTCAACCTATCTCGACTTTTTACCAACTTATAAATAGTTCTTTCACCGTCTTTGGTACCTAATTTGTCATTAAAACCATTTAATGCATTATTTGTTTAGCTTAATTTACCATCTTCTTTGCTTAATTCTTTTAATTTCTTGTATTTCTCTAGATCCTTTTGTTTCTTGCTTTTTGTCATTCTTTGAAGCTCTTTCTCTTTCTCTTATTTTTATTACATGTATTTCTTTACCCACCACCATATTTATTTTTCGATAATTTTTTGATAAATATCTTCTCTTTGGTTTCTACCAAAGTTTCCTTCGCCACGCTTCTAAGATAGACTGCCATTTTTTACCACAATGTATTAATATCACCGTTCCAATTCAACTGTTTTTCTTGTAATATTTTATCTCTAAAAATTATCTCTTTTTTACCTTCCGTTCTCTCCACTTTACATCCTAATGCCCTTTTATTCTGCGACCAGTAAGTCTAGTTTTAGTACTAGATTGGTTTGTGTGATACAATTCTGAATTGTGCGGCCGATTTTCCCTCTTTCACAATCAGTTTCGCTACAGCATCCGCCGAGTACATATTTGTTTTATCTTGCAATTCTTTAAGGAGTTCACCTATTCTGTGTTTTGGACATTGGGGCTCCAATTGATGACCAATACGTGGCTGTAGATTTTCATGAAATGGAATCATAATCTATATTGATGATCTGAAAGTTATATATACACTAGCAGAACCTTATACCTGGTTATTCTTCTAAAAGGAAGCAGATGGACGGGGAGACTCAGCCATTGCTGCATCAGCAGCAGCAGCAGCATCAACAGCAACAGCAGTTGGTTCCATTACAAGACAGCTACATGCAGAGCAGAGCTGAAGCTCTTCAAAATGTGGAGTCTACAATTCATGAGCTGAGCAGCATCTTCAATCAGTTGGCGACCTTGGTTTCTCAGCAAGGAGAGATTGCCATCAGGTTTGACTTTACATGCTTGAGATGTCACATGGATTATCTTTTTCCTTTCCTTTTTTTTTGTTTTTTTTGTTTTGTTTTGGGTAATGACATTACTTGCATATTCATTAATCAACAATCAATTTTAACCCACAAATTGGAAATCTATTTTATCCTACTAAGCCAAGACTAGCTTTGTTTTACTTTCACCAACAGTTATGGTAGGGAGCAGTTTTCACCTGGTTAGAACAATAGTTAAAATGCTGCCACTTGACAATATGAGGGAATTTTTGAGTAAAAGTAATTACATTGGGAAGTGGAAAATAACCATATACGAAAAGAAAAAAAGAAAATGTGATAAGGAACGCGTGCAATGTTTAAGTGGCAGGGACTGAGAGGAGGGTATGAATTTGGTGCTTCACTAATAAAACTTGATCAAAACTGGCCTGAACTATCGTATATGTCATACAAATTATCGTCAAACAAACTTGACATTTAAATTTTTTGTTCATGGTTTCAGTTGTAAATCCCTTAGTGATGTTTTTGTGGCAGGATTGATGAGAACATGGAGGACACGTTGGCAAATGTGGAGGGAGCACAGGGGGCTCTGCTCAAGTACCTCAACAGCATATCGTCAAATAGGTGGCTGATGATCAAGATATTCTTTGTATTGATTTTCTTCCTCATGATTTTCCTGTTTTTTGTGGCATAGTAAATGGAGAAGACACGGAACTGCTCAAAAAAAGTATTTTCGGCCATGTATTTTTTACAGGAGATAGGCCTGTTATATTCTATTCACATTTTCTTTTTCAAAATTTCCTGGTGAATTTGTGCACAGTTTGCCTTCTGTTATATGTGAGGCATACTTGTATTTGTTTGTATAATCTCGTATAAACATTGACATGTTATCTGTGTCTTGTAAGGGCCTAAAAATGGTTTTTCTCTATGGTTGTCCTTGTGAATTTTGTTCATTCTATTCAAACTAAATTTCTTCCGATCCAATGCTTTGATTCGGTGCTGCTGCGAAATGCAACATCCAATTAAATAAAACTAATTGGGTGTTTCTCATAAATATATGTGTGTGTGTGTGTGTGTCAATAATATACCACATGGATATTTCAAGTATATATGCACATGTTACGTAGTAATGACTTGAGAGCTCCGTTTGTATGCATTGAACTGTCAATTATTGGAGATAATCATATAGTCGGTTTATGCAATTGAACACAGCTTTGGTCTGTGAAAAAGTAACGTAACTGGCCCAAATCTGAGAGTTGGTGGTATTGTTGTGTCAATCTGAAAGTTGTGCGTTAAAAACCCAAACCAGGCTCAAATCTTAAGTGGGCCCCAACTATAAAACCCAATCCAGAGCCAGCTTAATTGTGGGCCGGCCTAAATTTTGTGCCCTAAACTTTGTTTACATAGTGTAGATAAGATGGATTCATCATTTTCATTGGGATTGTCCTGATCTCCCTTTGAAAAGTAAGAATTAAGTACCGCTAGGTTATTGGCTTGTTGGTGAATACCGAAGTTTTTAAAAACAAAGAATAACTATTGTATGAAGTTTCTAAAAACGAATAATAACAAGCCGAAGTTTTTAAAAACAAAAAATAACTATTGTATGAAGTTTCTAAAAACGAATAATAACAAGCATGCTACACCTACGCCGTTATTTATCAAATGCCTTCAACTCGGCCCACCGACCCTCGTTCGAAAATCCATTTGAGTTTTCTGAAGGGCTCAAATACAGTTCAACCACCGGCCCAATATCAAGCTTCCAAAGCCCTTGCACAAACGTTTCAAGGAGATTCAATCAGAGAAAGATTCTAATTGTAAAGAATCGCCTATAGAGAATTGTACTCATTTTTCCTGATTAATACTAAAATTAATATTTGTTGCATTTATTTTTGTTCCTAGATTTTCGGACACGAAATTTGTGCAACAATTAACGATTTTATTAATAATCATGAAAAATGAGTACAATTCTTGTACAATCAAAATCTCTCTCTGATTGAATCTCCTGCAAGGTCTTTGGAGGCTTGATCTTAGGTTGGTGGTTGAACTGTATTTGAGTCCTTCAGAATTGAAGAAAAAAACTCAAATGAATTTTCGAAAGAGGGCCGGTGAAACAAAATGCAAGGGCTTTGGAAGCTTGATCTTGGGGCGGTGGAGTGAGTTGAAGACAGTCTTCAAAAACTTTGAAAATTTTGTTGAGTGTATGTATCTGTGTGTCGGTGTATCCATGAAATATGTAGGGTGACCTTGTATTTATAAGACAATGAGTGGGTTGTTTGATTTGGAAACTCTCCGATGCTTGTGCAATTTGTCTATAAATAAAAGATTTGTTCCATTTTTTTATGAAAATCGGTTCAAATTTGAATTTGAACTATCACACTTTCTTAAAAGTTTGTTCCTAATTTTCGCACGTGTCCATAGATGAACCCACAATAATAAAATTTAATTGACCAAAAGTATTTGACTTCTTAATTGATCAAACGATGATTAAACCATCACAAAATTTAAGTGTAAGCAATCATTCTCCATAATTTCTACACGTAGGCTGCGTTTGGTATGCATGAATGGAATGGAATGCAAGTGGGAATGGAATGAGAATGGGAATGGAATGAAATGGTCATTCTCATTCTATTGCTTGGTTGTAAATATGAAATGTGTATGAATGGAATGATAATAACCATTCTAGTGTTTGGTTGGATCAATTTTTAATTTAGAATGGAATAAATTTCAAATTGAGTTCTCCAAAATATCCTTGTTAGTAAAAAATAAATTAAAGTAACAAAATAACATTATTCTATAATTTTTTAAAAAATAAATGGTGGTAGTGGCGGTGGTGGAGGTGAAAAGCGGTAGTGGTGTAGGTGATGGTGTTGGAAGGCGGCGGAGGTGGCAATGGTGGAAGATGGTGGCAAGAGTGTTGGTGGTGATGGAAGGAGATAATGGTGTAGGTG
>JAOTQH010000057.1:2381991-2399006 GCA_025631255.1 Cornus kousa | reverse complement strand
AATCCAAAGTCTCAGTGTAAAGCTGCTGATAGAAAGAAGCGATTCCCCCACGCACATCGTCCTCCCTCCACAATTCAGAACCATTGATCCGGATACGCCCGATGTGATTACATCTTCTATGGGCATTGGCAAGCCTATGAAAGAATTTTGTATTTCGATCCCCTTCTTTTAACCACAAAGCCCGAGACTTCTGGCGCCACGAAATCTCCTCCATGTGAGCAATCTCAGCAAAATCCGCTTGACAAGAGGCTCTTTTAGAACGTAAAGATTCCCCACTCTGTCCCACCTCATCAAGACGATCAAGCTTAGCAATATTAGCAAGAACTCTATTCTTCTTCCATTCAAGATTCCCAAACACTTCTTTATTCCACCTCTTTAACTCAGTTTTAAGAAACCCAAATAATTCTTAAAACAATCAAAACACAATCTAGCACTCTCTTAAGGATCAATTGGTACTGCACCTGTGTTTTCAAATTTTTCTCTTCCCTCCATAATTAATAGGTGTGACCATATATATGTGTGTATAATATGCATATTTGACAAGTGCCAGTCAACTTTCCAAACCAATTTGCTGCTTATTTATAAAATTATTATTATGAATTTTTGGGACATTACATATACATTCTGTAATTTCGTAATATTCTTCTTAATTTTCTTTGTGTCCTGATGTTGAAAAATTATACCATTGCAGGGTGAGGTGGATGAAGCAGCAATGGATGTTAATTTTTCAGGAAATTTGTGCTTTGATAAAATTTTGCATCGATATTTACCTGATTATCTTCATCGAATGCCACATAAATTAGGCGATCTGAATGGTGAAACAAAACTTTCTGGATCCCTATTGAGACCGTAAGAATCCTAGACCTGTCTTTTAATTGTTGATAATTGGTAACTAATTTTTCCTTCTTACATGTGGATGTCTATCATATGTCATCTATATACACGATTGTTTTTGAATTTAGGAGGTTTGACATCAAGTGGGCTGCACCAAAAGCGGAAGGATCATTCAGTGATGCTCGGGGAGATATAATCATCTCACATGATTGCATTATTGTCAACTCTTCATCGGTGGCTTTTGAATTATATACAAATGTTCAGACATCTTATCCTGATGAATTCTGGTTAAACAGGATAGAGTCTGATGTGAATGCTGCCCTGCCCTTAAATGTGGAAGGAGTTGAATTGGATTTACGTATGCGTGGTTTTGAGTTTTTCAGCTTAGTCTCTTCATATCATTTTGATTCCCTACGTCCCATGCATCTGAAAGCAACTGGAAGGATAAGGTTTCAAGGAAAGGTTATCAAGCCTTTCAGCGGTACTGATGAGCAAGGTTTTGAATCTAGGAAGCATATGGAAGATGTTCCAATGAAAGATAACGGTGTTACGCATGGTCTTGTTGGTGAGGCTTCAATCTCAGGTCTCAAACTGAATCAGTTGATGCTGGCACCTCAGTTGGTTGGACTGTTGAGCATCTCACGCGAGCGTGTCAAGGTTTGTCTTAAAGCATCAAGGAAATTGTTTCTTCTTTTTCTTTTTCTTTTTTTCCAAAATAATTGTTTCTTCAAATTGTGGTTCAAGGTATTGTTTGTTATTTTTCCTGACATATGTGAAACCAGCTAGCTTCTTGTATAAGAGTTGTTGTGATGGAGGGTTTTTATAGAAGTACAACAATTTTGAAGGAGAGGTCAAGCTCATAATTAGGAGTCTACTTTTTGATGCATAATGTCTGTCCCTGTTTTAATAACTATCTGAATTCTTAACCTCTCTGATGATGCAGTTGGATGCCACAGGTAGGCCAGATGAGTGTCTTTCTATGGAGGTTGTAGGACCTTTGCGGCCAAGTGCTGAAGAAAGCATAGATGGAAAATTGTTGTCCTTTTCTCTTCAAAAGGGGCACCTAAGAGCTGATGTTCGCTACCGACCGCTACATTCAGCTAACTTGGAGGTTCTCTCTCATCTCCTGATTGTTACCTGGAGTTCTATCAGATTTTTTCTCTTGAATGATTTGGTAAGTGTAGTTTTCCACGTTCATATGCTATTAGGTACGCCATTTACCTCTTGATGAATTGGAGCTGGCTTCACTTCGGGGAACAATCCAAAAAGTGAGCTTTCATACTGGCCTTCTTGACTTTATTGTTGATTCTTTTCTGCACCTCATTTGCCTTCACATGTTCAGTAACCCCAAATAACAGTAGAAAAGGAACATAAGGAGAATATAAAGAAGAATAAACCAAAATAATAACCTCTGAGTATTTGGACGTACTCAAAGTCTCGCGCTTTTGTGGTCTCTGAGTATTTTTTCCTTTTATCCCTAACCCAAAGTCTTATAACCTTCTTCATAAATATATTGAATCATTGATCTTTATTTGGCCTTGTGTAGCTTTTGAGGGATGTGTTCCCCTTTTGAATGCTTCTTAATACAATTTTACTTATCAAAAAAAAAAAAATTGATCTTTATTTGGTGTAAGACAATCTTATTTGGTTCACTGAACAAGCACATTTTTGAGTTGGAGGTTTGGACGTGAATTGGAAATTGTCAATTTGTTTATTTCATTGCACCCATGCTGCCAAAATTGTTGGTGACTTGGGCAATTAGAAGCATGACTATTGCTTAGGATTTTCAAGCAATAAAATAGCTGTAATGTTGGAGATTGGTATTTATTACTGAACGCGTTAAGGATCTTGAAAATTAGTGCCAAGAGGGAAGTTGATGTGGCAGAGGGGCAGGATTAGGTGGAGAGGAAGATTAGAAATGGCAAAAATAGGTCCATAATCAGCATTACCCAAAAGAAAATTAAAATGGGTTGATAGTAAGATGAAATCTAAAATCTTCAGGTTTTATGTTGATTCACTTTTTGTTTTTGTTTTTGTTGGGTGGTTGGAGTAGTAAGACTGGATTTGTGAACTTTACCACATCGCCTGTGTTTTAGTTAATGAGTCTTCCTTTTTGTTATTTTATTTGGGGAAAGATCCAAACTCTATGATGATCTAAGGAATCGTTAAGGATTTTTTTGCACTAACAGCGAAAAGAAAGCAAATAGACAATCTACTTCACCAAATCCAAGTAATAAATCAGAGCTTGCCTTTTTCCAGACAGTCAAGAGGGTTATTGTTTGCAATTGGCGGCTGTTGGAATATGTGGGAATATTCGTGTAATGAGTGTAATTAATGGGATTTTACCACATGGGGTATTATTGTAAAACTTATTTTTCACTACTATAAATACATGGGTGTTGTGCTATCAGCAATATCCTACAATCCTTTTTTTACATTCTCAACTTATTTTTCACTACTATAGAAGTATAAATACACGGGTGTTGTGATATCAGCAATATATTACAATCCTCTTTACATTCTTTTTTATTCTTCCCCTCTTTTCTTCTTCTTTCTTCCTTTCTTTGAACCCTAAAAATCCAAAACCCTAAAACGTAATCAATATTGGATTTCAACTCTTACAATAAAGAAAATCCCCCTAATAAATTTTATAAAGCAAAAAGCATATCTATAACTGTATGGAAATGAGCATTGCAGTGGGAGATGAAAACTTGAAATCTCCTTAGACAAATTGCATGGTTCTTATTTTCTTAATATTGTTTAACATTAAGAATGCTGTTCTGAGTGGTGTTGTCCGAACAAATATGAACTTCGAATCGGACTTCAGATCTTTGTAAAAGCCAAAAGTAGATCTAGAACTGTATGGAAATGAGCATTGCAGTGGAAGATGATGACTTGACTTGAAATCGCCTTACACAAATTGCATGGTTCTAATTTTCTTGCAATCGGTTGATTAGCATTATAAATGTTTCTCCGAGTGGTGTTGTCAAAACAAATATGAACTTCAAATCGGACCTGAAATCTTCGTATGATAAAAAGAAATTCCACCTCGGCAAAACAGATCCTTCTTTAGCTTTTTCACTTGCATTAATCTCGTTAAGCTATGCTATTTATCAGGGAAAGGCTGGCCCAATTTTTTAGTGCACCGCTTTTCTTTTGTCTAATAATGTTGTCATCAGTTGTAAGTTGTACCTTGTATCATGTATGAATATTTATAATATTATCAAAAATGTTTTTCTGTATTAGAGAATCATAATTAGGGCCCTGGCTTCGTCCAATAGTAAAAGCTCGGACAACTACTGTGAGAACGTGGGTTTAAGTTTGGCGGTAGCCACTTTGTGCAAAATATGCCAAAGGTTAGGTCTGTATCCAATCTCCCCTAATGAGAACCCTTGATTCACGGGAGCATTTTGGATAATGGCCTTTTGTAAAGGCAAATCATAATCCGTTGTAGCGTAATGACGATTTCCTCTTTAGCTTTAGTGTCAATGGCAGTTTATTGTTCAAAGTTGTTACTCAGTTGTTAGTTTCTTTTTTACTTTCAGGCGGAACTTCAACTTAATTTCCAGAAAAGAAGGGGCCATGGAGTGCTATCTGTACTTCGGCCAAAATTCAGCGGCGTTTTGGGCGAAGCTCTAGATGTGGCTGCTAGATGGAGTGGGGATGTTGTGAGTACCTGAACCAGAGTTTTTCTTTTTTCTTAGAATATCTGAACTTTTTGTGGGTAAACTGGCTTGGCCAGTTTTTTGAAAAAAATTCCCCCTAAAAAACATAAAGGGAGAAAAATGCTCCTCTTTCTCTATTTGTTTCCCACTTCAAGCTTTAAATTCCATCATTTGGATGATGAAAAATAGCCATAGAGAAAGACCAAGACTCATAAAAGGCATTGCCTAGTTGTGGTCCTGCCATGGCAGGGTCTTGGAGAGGGAGAACTCGAGACAAGCCTAACCTTTAGTATTTCCCAAAGTGGCTGCTCTGAGGCTTGGACTTGTGCCAATGGCACCGATGCTCAAGCGTCTTGTTACTGAACCATCAAGACTCATAGGTCAGGTCATGTAACTGACATCTTCAGATGATAACTATATACATACATACATACATATATATATATATATATATATATATCTGCATTTTTGTTTCTTGGCTGTGAATCAAAGATAAACACATTGAACTTCAAGAATTATCCGTACCTCGTCTATCCTCTATATCCATCTGACATCCACTGCTGAGATGGGGAGAGGTGGTAAAATCAAAATTACAGTTTAAACAGATTTTTTATTTAATCTTTCAGTTAGTTCTTTATCTCAGTTCTAAGAGAGAGAAGTCTGTTTACCCCATGCAATTGATTGTTGATATCTTAAGTTGTTTAAGTTGGATTTTACATGGGATCTCTGATTTTCAAAGTTCAGTTTGTATTCCTCACTAGAATGAAGCAGCCTGCAGTGCCTCTTTCATTTTTCTCCTTTTGGGCATGTTGAGATCTCTTAAATACTTTCAGGCCATATATGTTGTTTTGTTCTGTAAAGTTTTATTGCTGAAAAATAAAATAAAAAATGTTTTATCTTCACTTTTGTGCTTTTTGTTCTCTAGATCTGAGTTTTATTTTCGGTTGCAATGTTTATAAATCTTTATTTTTGTTACCATTTGATAGTTGATACCTTATTGTTTAGATCACCGTTGAAAAAACTGTTTTGGAACAAAGCAATAGCCAGTATGAACTTCAAGGTGAATATGTGTTGCCTGGCACGCGAGATCGGAACCCTGCTGGAAAGGAAAGGGGTAGCTTGTTCAAGAGAGCAATGGCTGGGCATCTAGGTAGTGTGATATCTTCTATGGGTAGGTGGAGAATGAGACTCGAAGTTCCTCGGGCGGAGATTGCTGAGATGCTTCCACTTGCAAGACTTCTTTCTCGAAGTACTGATCCCGCTGTTCAATCTAGATCAAAGGTTATATTCCACTTGAAACTGATGGAACAAAATACTCCTCATGATAGTCAAATACATGCTTGCTTAGTAGCATTTGGCCGGTAGTTAATCACTTAACCTCTAGCACAACACGGTTATCTTATTTATGATGAAGAATTTCTTCAGGGGGCATTAGTGATAGTGCTCAAGTGTATCATAGAAGCTTGTACATTTAATATTTGTAAGGTCTAAGGAGGGAAAAGTACAATCCATCAACCCAAAAGACCTCAAAGGGTATTTCTCTAGCTCATGGGAATATTCTAGTTTGTATAAATGACCTTCTAGATATTTTCTCTTTGTCACTTCCTCATGAATGAGTGAAGAGAAAATTATATATTGTAGTTATTTATTATCTTTTGTCACTAATGTTGTGCTAGTTTCTTCTATCTGCAATACTTCTTACCTTTTTATCTTTAAATCTGTTATATTTAAAAATCTATGGACGTAAATTTTCTTAGTTCACAATATATCTCATCGTTTATGATTGTTGAATAGAAATGGAGAATTTAGAAACGATCATGTAAGTCTTAGATGATTTTGTATGTCAACTGCCTCATCAAATTTATAAAGTTCATCTATGTACTCTTTCTTTTGTTTACATTCTTTTCATCGAGGTTATATACTAGAAACATTTTCTTTTCAACGAGCTTCCTTGCTACTCTAAGAGATCTTTGGATGACATAAACAAAACAGTTTGAGTTAACCCATAGAAATATTGAGAAAGTTCATTTAGGAAGAATATATACATATATATAGTAAGAAAGTTCTTCAACTAAAAGTATAGTTCTGTATTTATTTATTTATTTTTTGGTGGTGTGATGATGGGAGACCTTTTGTTTTAGAAGTTCAAGTTTGTCAATTCTCATGATTAAAATTGCCGTCATTTGTTGGTTGTCCGGGACACCAAGATTGTTATTATCTTTTATATTTTTAGTCCAATTGAGTTAATTTTAGATAGAGCAGATTCTTTTCTTGTTTGATTTGCTATTCTGACTGAAGCTATGGCTTTCAATAGAGCAGAACAGAATGGCACGTGTGATCTTTAATGCTTTTTTGAAGATATGCAGCGCCTTGTTATAAATTTTTACCTCATCTAGTCGTCTGTCTCTTTTATTTATTTGCAGGACCTTTTTATACAAAGTTTACAGTCTGTGGGATTGCACACTGAAAGCCTTCAGAACCTTCTCGAGGTACTTGAAAACTAAAATTACTTCATGTTTAAAGCTGCAATGCTGGATGCTAGCTATTGGTACCAGAATAAAATGCCATTTGGTTATTCTTTTGTATCTGGTGATGGAAATAATATGAACTGCAAAATTCATCTTGATTTGCATGTTTCCAACACTAACAGTTATATAAATATTTCAGGAAATTCGAGGACATTGTACTTCATTAAATGAAGTAATTTTAGAAGACTTGAGTCTGCCTGGTTTAGCTGAACTTAAAGGTCGCTGGCATGGCTCCCTTGATGCAAGTGGTGGAGGCAATGGAGACACAATGGTATATATTTTTGAAGTTTTTCATTACATAATATAGCTTAAATTTCATGCATATAAGTAATACAATGCTGAAATAAAAATTATTAGATTTACAGATCTCCATTTTCCAGACGGTCAGGAGGCAACTGCATAAATGTTGCATCAGGGCAACTAAGATTTTGGATTCATTTTTCTAGTTGACCTAACCAATATGAATTTTTCTAGTTGATATAGATATGATGTGTACTTATTTCATGATGTTATTTGTTTCCCTTGATGGTAAAAATAGCTTCTTTGGTCATGAATAAACATGGATGAAGTTTCTTCTCTTCTTTTTTCTAGTCCTCCTTGGCAGTGAACATAATGCTTGGACTTGGTACCCATGATCCTAGATTCGAAGGTTGCTTCTTTTTTATTTCCATTTCGCAAGAGTGAAAACAAAAATTAATATATATATTGGTACATCATAAGCTACAAATTGTTCTTGGCCACGGAGTTTGCCCCTTGTGGAACACATTTCTGTGTTTCATAGGTATGTCTATTTGCTTAATTTTGCTGGTCTTGTAGAAATGCTAAATATCTTCTTTTATACTTATTGACACTTCAAGGTAATAAATAAAAGCTCTAAATTTGATAGTCGTCTTCTTTTTTCCCCTTTCATGGAAGTAAAAAAGTGGAATTTAATTTTTTTATTTTTTTTCCCTAGCACACCCCCCCTCCAAGGAATTGTTTGCACCAAGCAAGAATCGATCCTTTATGAGACACCAAGGCCCAAGTCTTTTCCAACTAGGCCAACCCCTTGGGGTTAAAAGTGGAATTTAATTGTTTCTTTAACTTTTATACCATGCACCTTTGTTATCTGATAGGTGGCTTTTTTACTTGTGTATTTTCTCAGGCAGATTTTGACTTTCACGGGGAGGAATGGGAGTGGGGAACCTACAAAACTCAGCGTGTTCTGGCAGTTGGTGCATACAGCAACGATGATGGATTGCGCCTTGAGAAAATGTTTATCCAAAAAGATAATGCCACAATCCATGCAGATGGGACCTTGTTGGGGCCAAAAACTAATTTACATTTTGCTGTACTGAATTTTCCTGTTAGTCTAGTCCCGACTGTCATTCAAGTTATTGAATCTTCAGCCATTGATGCTATTCATTCTCTGCGGCAATTGTTAGCACCAATAAAAGGTATATTGCACATGGAAGGGGATCTCAGAGGAAGTCTTACAAAACCAGAATGTGATGTGCAAGTAAGGCTCCTGGATGGTGCTGTAGGGGGCATTGATCTTGGGCGAGCTGAAATTGTCGCTTCCCTAACCTCATCCAGCCGTTTTCTGTTCAATTCAAAATTTGAACCCATCATCCAGAATGGCCATGTACATATTCAAGGAAGTATTCCTGTAAGTTTTGTCCAAACAAACATTTTGGAGGAAGAAAATATGGAAAGAGAAAAAAATGAAGCAACTTGGGTACCTGGTTGGTCTAAGGAAAGGAGTAGAGTGTCTGCAGATGAAGCCACTGATAAGAAAGCCTTCAAGGATAGAATTGAAGAAGGTTGGAATACTCAGTTGGCTGAAAGTCTTAAAGGTTTAAACTGGAATGTGCTGGATGTAGGAGAAGTCAGGGTTGATGCTGATATTAAAGATGGGGGCATGATGTTGTTAACAGCTTTATCTCCTTATGCCAACTGGCTTAATGGCAATGCAGAAATTATGCTTCAGGTAGATCAAGTAGATAATGATTATTGATGGGCTTATGTTGCAGTAGCATATATTTACAATGAAAAACAGTGAAATTGCAAGTTTAAGTGATTTGATTTCGAATCTGTTTACTAATGCATGTGTTTTGTTTTGCATAAAAAGGTCAGAGGTACGGTTGAACAGCCAGTGCTCGATGGATCTGCATATTTCCACAGGGCAACTATATCTTCACCAGTTCTCCGGAAACCACTAACAAACTTTGGTGGAACAGTTCAGGTGAATTCAAATAGGTTATGCATCATTTCTTTGGAGAGTAGGGTTAGCAGACGGGGAAAGCTATCTGTGAAAGGGAACCTGCCCCTTAGGACAACTGAAGCATCTCTTGGTGATAAAATTGACTTGAAATGTGAAGTTCTGGAAGTTCGAGCAAAGAATACTTTAAGGTGTCTTTTCTTTCTCTCTAATATGGGAACTTACAAAGAACATTTGGTTTGTCTTGTTGCACCATCTATCTTAATTCTTCATTTATTTATTTATTTGCCGGGGTGGGGGTGCTTATTCTTTTCATTTTCAATTTCTATTTCTTTTTCTTCTTTATGTAATATCATACTCCGCACGTTTAGCTTTGAGATCTAGATTCCTTTTTAATTGTTTCACATTTTGTCCAAGGAGAACTGACATATCTACTAAAATTGCAGTGGTCAAGTTGACACTCAATTGCAAATAACAGGTTCGATATTGCAACCGAACATTTCTGGAAAGATTAAATTGAGCCATGGAGAAGCATATTTGCCACATGATAAGGGTAGTAGAGCTGCTCCTTTTATTAAAATGGCATCAGACCAATCTACGCTTCCGAGTGGTGGTTACAATCGAGTTGTTGCTTCAAAGTATGCTCCACGGTTTTTCAGTTTAAAGCCTTCTGCTTTAAGTTCCCCATTTCGTCAACCTTCAGGTAAATTGAGTGTGATGGGAACCTGTTGCCTTGTGATTAGTCGCCTAATACTCTGATAAAATTCAAAATCCATGTTTCTCTTGTGGATGTGGTCAATGGTTCAAATACCAAAATCATTGACCCAAAACTCTTGATATTTTTCTCTTTATGGAGGGATTGGAACAGAGTTCACGAGTAACCTAAAAAGATTTTTTATTTTTATTTATTTATTTATTTTTAAAGGACTGCTGTTTGAGTTGTCTATAAATCCCTTCTTACCTTTTGCACAAACTACTTGTAAATACCCTCTTGCAAGTTTGCACCAGCATGGGCATGACATACACATGGTACTGCCTTTTTTTGAATTTTAAAGCCTATTGTCAAGATCCTCTGAGCTACATGTTCGTTTAACTGTCATATTGAGTATTAATATCCATTTTGTCCCTCGCATCCTCTATTTTAGTGTTTCAAACTTCAGAAACCTGTTTATAGGATTAGCAGTTTTATATGGTTTCAACATTGCTGGACTGATTAATTTGTGATAAAAATGAGTTGCTTATTGTTATTATAATTGTCTTTTTTTTTTCTTTTCTTTTTTTTTGAGGTAAATTTCTTAACACAGTTACAGTAGATGGATTTAGACATCGTTAGACAGTAGTGTAACTCAAAAAAAAAAAATCCATAAAATAGAGCTTTGAACTAGGGATTTTCATGCAGAGCTTCGTATTTCAATGGATGAGAATATGAAACCACAAAAAGGAAAGGGTAATAAACTAGTTACCAATAAAGAGGGGGCTTTCTATGCCTTTCCTAACTTGAAAAATCAGTCTATGGTAGAAAAGAAATATATATATATGGTTGGATTGATACTCGACACCCCAGAGATAGAATATGGTAGAAAAGAAATGGATCACTAATAGATATATTGACGTGTTAGAATATATGTACGAGGGAGTTATGACTATAGTAACAGCAACTGCAAGAGAAACCAATGTATTATAGGTTGTTGTATGCTTACATAAGGGATCAACATTAACATTAAATCCCTATCTTTTTGCCTTAACTTTTAATTAGTTGGAAAATACATGCAGGATGAGGTTTTCTAGTGTATGCTATTTGCTAATAGTATTGTTTTAATTGTTGAAACTGAAGAACGAACTAGTGCTAAGTTAAGAGTAACAAGTTCTAGGATGGTGAAGGTTTTAGATTGGTAGAACTAAATTTGAACATATGAAATGTTACCTAATCGAAACTAGGATTACAAATGAGGATGTACTGAAAAATGAGGATCAAGAAATACCCAAAAAGTGGAGATGATCTTAGTATCTTACAATTGAAAAAAAGCCAGATGTGCAAATTGGAGAGATGCGCCCAAGACGATATTCAAGCATACTATGCTTACTAAGAGAAGAGAGATGTTCGCAATTACCACCATAAGGAAGTTCCTTCCTATCTCTAAAGGGGCCTGATGGAGATCGGGACATTACTCGTACACATGAATTGCACATGACTCTCACCTATGCTTGGAAAATGGGCAAGGACAGATAGAATTTCAGAGTTTTTCTATATGTTTTAGGTATGTGTTAGCCTTCCAATGCTTCCTTTTAATTAGTGTTATGACTAGGTTTGCCTATGAATAAAGTCTTCTGTCTTGCATCTAAGTTGGACTGAGCAGAGCTATTTTGAACCTTAGGGTTCTTGTATTGCGTATATATACATGGCATGTGTACTGATTAAGTACCCTTAGATTATTATGAATAATATTGAATATTAAACTACTGATTTGTCCTCCCCCAAAATCTTCTACTCTCCTCTCTTCTTCCCTCTCCTCTTCTCAGTTTACTTCTCTCTTCCCATCCTGCATCAGGGCCCCTCACTTCTTTCATTCCTTCTTGGCTTAGGCACAACTTGATAAAACCAATGCGGCTAGGCTGATGATGTCTGTTTGGCGTACCTAGCCAAGTGAATGATCTTTGCTTCACAGGAACAAAAATAACCACCATCTTACATTTTTCATTATGTACTTTCTATGGATGATGATGATGGAACTCTTCTTTGCTTTATTTGTTGGATTTAACCCTCGTACTTTTCTATCCAGCCTTGTCTGGTTATTCTCTCTTTCAAGTTATACATAATGAACCAGGTCTCCAACCAGCACGGAAATTTGGCCCTACATAAGGCGTGCCCCTCTCCACAGCCCTTGATAACTGTAATCGTGTATATATCATAGTTGTTAAAACCCCGATCCGGATCATAGTATCATAAATTTTAAATTGCTAAATCAATTCCGATCACATAAGAAAATCGCTAGGAAGTAGGATCAGAGTAGGACCGGTAGAATCGGAAGTAGGATCGTAGAATCGCATAGGATTGCATGATCCTACTAAATCGTGTTGTTTAGTTCTTCTTTTGGATTTATTTGGGATTACAACCCATTTTGGGCAAATTAACATTTTAAACATAAAGCCCAACTCTTTAGCCTAATTGCATAAAAACAATACAAAAATCAAAGACCAAACGTCAAAGGTAGAGACGATCCAGCTTTGAGTTTCAAAGGTATGGCTCAAAACTTCAAAATTTTCTTCTATTTTGCTTTATTCATCCTTTTTTCTGAACAAAAAACAGAAAGAACTCTATTATCCCTCCTATTCTTTGTCCATTTTGAAACAAAAATAAGAGAAATTTCAATTTTTCACCACGTTCTTTCTATCTCTGTTTTGTTCTTTTTTCTGAACCAAAAGGTAATATTTTCAACTAAATTGCTCAGACGATTAGGCAACTAAGTTGTACTTTTCTCTCTCTGTTTCTCTATTCCCTTTTTTTATTTGTTTAGGGTTTACGTTAATTTCTTACGTGATTATGCTTTTGTATAGAGGAAATCAATAAATTGATTTTAAATGTTTGCCATGTGTCTTAGTATATTTTATGTCAATTGATTTTGATAGAATGTTGGTCGTGTTGGTTGTTTAGCCTTATTCTCTACTTATATCGAAGATATTTGATTTAGAAAATTAGTTTGAAACTTCGAATTATTTTCAAATAGTTTTATAGAATCTTACGATCCTCGATCTGATCCTACGATCCCGATTCTATGGACCCCTCATTGATCCTACATAGAATCTCGATCCTGACAACCTTGGTATATATAGAAATATAGCTTTGAATCTTCGATGTTGTCATTTCAAAATGCTCGCTTCAACCACTCTTTCACCTCCTAAACAGCAAAGTCGGCTTGAAACCTATGAGTATAGTTGATTGGAACATTCTTGGCCAGAACGACCCATTGGACACTGATGGCAAGAGAGGTTAGGTGATCTATTAAGTGGTTGAATATGAAGGAATAGAGGGCTGACCAAATTTTACATTAGAAGAGCAAAAGGCTTGGGTATGAAAATCCTTAATGAAAGTTTGTAAGACAGGTAGTCTAATAGAATCACGCATGGTCCTTGATATAGACACGGGACCCGCCAGGGGGGGGTGTTTGTGAATATGCCTTGGAGGTTGCATCTCTGAACTTTAATTGCCTTTTGAATTTAAACAAACTTAATTGAAATTTAAATTCAAATCCTAATAGAAAAACTAAATTATACTTAATTTATCATCCACGCATGCAATAATCAATTAAAGCAATAAAACAATATACAGTTTTTTACGTGGAAAACCTAATCAAGAAAAACCACAGGACCTGGAACAGGAAAATTGAATCCACCATGAGAAAGAAGGATTACAACCTAGGTTACAGTTTTCCAAAACCCTGGATATCTCTAGTTACCTCCTTGATCCACCAAATTCTGTTCTAGTTTCCAGGCTCAAGAGCCGCTCCTCAATAGGCTTCGTTCCTTGCGAATATGCTTCTCAACCAGTGATCCAGTCGCAACCACCAGTCGTCCAAGTTAATCGATGATAATGGATTGATTATTGTGTTGAACCCTTCAATTGAAGTACGCAATGATAGATGGCAACATTTAATTACACTCACTAATTTTAAGAATGATGAATGCAAAATAAAATAAAATGCAGTCTAGAACTCACAAGAATGCTCTCTCTATATGTATTCTTTGCGTTCATATGTTCTGTCATAGAGGTAGTGTATATATAGGCAAATTTGTAATATATAGAGAGTAGGGTTTGTTATGTTTTAAATCAAAAAGGGAACTGCAATTCCACAAGGCTCGATCGATCGAAGAGGTGGCCAATCAATCGACACAACTCGAGTGGCCCTTGCAAGGGTGTCAGGATCGGGATTCTACATAGGATCGATGGAGGGTCCATGGATCAGGATTATAGGATTGTATCGAGGATCATAAGATTTTATACAACTAATACAAAAATGACTTAAACTAACTTTCTAAATGAAGTTATTTATAAAATAAATACAGATTAAGGCTAAACACAACATCATCAACATTCTAGCAAAAATCAATTAACATTAAAAGATATTAAGAGCGTAAGACATGAAAAATACTTAAAACCAATTTCTTAATTTTCTCTATGCAAGAACTTCAACATAACAGTCAAACAGAATTTCAGAACAGAAGCAATTAAGGCAAAAGCCTAAACAAAGAGAAAACGGATCAGAGAAACAGAGATGGAGAAATGAACATTTGAGTTACCAAATTATCTGAACAATTTTGGTGGAAAGACTAATTTTTAGTTAAGAAAAAGAACAAAACAGAGATAGAGAAAGAACAGAGGGAAAACAAAGTCTTTCTTTCTTTCTTGTTTGCTTTTTCTCTCTTCGTGTTTTTTTTCCAGGCAAATGATAGGCGGAGAAACTGAGCTCTCTTTGTTTTTTTGTAAATTCATTGAAGAATTTTGCAAAATAAAGGAAATTTTTGAAATTTTGAAGTTGGGTCTGTGTTTTTTGTTCTTTTTAAATGCAATGAGGCTAAAGTGTTGGACTTTATACTTAAAAACCTTAAATTTCTTTGCCAAGAAGGGGTTGTAGAGCCCGAAAAACCCAGAAAAAGGACAAAACAACACAATTTAGTAGGATTGTACAATCCTACATGAGCAAGACCAGTACAGTTAGGAGGTATAGAATGTTGGGAGGTTAAGAAAAATGTTCATAAAATGAGAGTGTTATGATGATGTTGAGACTCGAGATAGATGTGCGATAAGATGAGAAAAGTTAAAATAGAAAATATTACATGCAGTTGTACCAATTGGGGATGAAATGGGAGAAAATTGACTAAGATAATTAGGCTACATGAGCAAGACCAGTGCAGTTGCACTGGTGATTAAGAGTAACAGAGTTCACTTTGAGTTAATTCTAGGGAAAAGGGAAGACAAATATTAATGTGGGTTGAAATGATAGTGTGCAGTTTAATTGAAGTTATATGCTTTTAATAAAGAGAATGGAAAAGCATGATACAGTAACCAATCTTAATAGCTTGGATTAGGGTTTATAATTGTCTACTTAATTGAATATTCATCATTTCTGTAGATGGATAATACTTCTATAGATAGAAGGTTCTCAAAACAGTTTAGGTAACATTATGCATACGATTGGGTCGGATACTAGTAGCTGTAGCCTTTTTCAGTGCAATTTTAAGTATGACATACAGCGTGCTCTTGTACTCCAAATTACATCTTATATGTTCAGTTGTGTTGTTCTATCCTTCCTTTATATATGCTAATCGAGTGATAGTTCATACTGTATCGCACTATTTATTTGCATGTCTAGGCAACTTCAGTGTGTTTGACCTGAATGTCTTCTTTACTTTCTAGTGTTCCATTTTGTCCTTTTTCTCTCCTATCAATTCCAAACCACTTAAGCAAAAGATACTTTTCTTTATGCTCGGGATAATCCTTTAACAAGTCAGTAATTCAGCAAGTTCAAAACTTTTGCGGGATTCCACAATGTGACGTCGCACGGTTTAAAAATTGGTTTGCATGTGTTAACAACCATCTACTCTAAAAGTTTAAGCTGTTAGAGGATGTAACTTTAATATTTAAATTCTTCAACATGCTCCTTCACGTGTGGCCTTCTTTTGGTCCAAACGTGTTTCAATTTTAATTATCACGGTGTCAGTGAGGTTTGAACACAGGACCTCCTGCTCTGATACCATGTTAACAACCATCTACTCTAAAAGCTTAAGCTGTTAAAGAGGGTGTAACTTTAATATTTAAATCCTTCAACAACATGAACCGTGGCTTTGAAAATTAAGACCATTTTGCATTGTAGCTTTCTAATTGCCAAAATATGCATTCTATTGTTAGTTCTCAAGGAGACTTCCACGAGAAATCTTTAACTTATCTCAAAGTATTAATTATATTACAGGCAAACCAGCTGAAGCTGAAAAGGAAATGGAACAAGTAAACAGTAAACCTGAATTAGATATCCGCCTCACTGACTTAAAGCTTGTTCTTGGGCCAGAGTTGAGGATGGTTTATCCTTTGATTCTAAATTTTGCTGTTAGTGGAGAGCTTGAGTTAAATGGCGTAGCTCATCCAAGATGGATAAAACCTAAAGGCATTTTAACTTTTGAGAATGGTGATGTCAATCTTGTTGCAACTCAGGTCAGTTTTGTATTTTTTGTCACTCCTGTAGTGTTTCCCGAGCATCGCTTGTGGCCTTTATTTTTCTCCTGGTGGCATGTTAATTGTCGATTGCTTACTTTGACCTTTTCCCAAATCCAGGTGAGGCTTAAGCGGGAACATCTAAATATAGCAAAATTTGAGCCTGATAATGGACTAGATCCAATGCTAGACTTAGCTCTAGTTGGATCAGAGTGGCAATTCAGGATTCAAAGTCGAGCTAGTAATTGGCAGGACAAGTTGGTAGTGACCTCAACACGTTCTGTGGAGCAAGATGCCCTCTCACCTACTGAGGTAACACCAAGTTGGCTAGTTATACGGTTGTCTTCAGTTATTTTGAAGCTTTTAGGTTAATCTGAAACTCTGAACCTCAAGTTTTATCATGCTACCTGGTGCACTTTACAGTATGCGATGTATTTGTTTGGCTGTTGGTTTTTAAGACATGCAAGGTGGCAGCTTAACAATTTTGCAAATAAAAAAAGATCAATGATATGACAGTAGATTTTGTTCATACATACTAATTAATATACTCCCTCCGTCCCATTTTAGATGGCATGTTCGGGAAC
>JAOTQH010000057.1:2359650-2381891 GCA_025631255.1 Cornus kousa | reverse complement strand
ACATATATACTCCCTCCGTCCCATTTTAGATGGCATGTTCGGGAACCGTGACTCACAACAATGTGAGTCACGGTTCCCGAACATGTCATTTAAAGTGGGACGGAGGGAGTATTTATTTGGTGATGTTTTGGAGCTCGATTCAGTAATGGGAGCAAATAAATGATGAATTGCACACATCATTGCAAACTATTTTTGAGCTGTCTCCTTCCTACCAGAATTATGAAAAGTTCTCTCTACAGATAGGTTGGAGGAGCATGAATGCATGATTCACCTACATGTATGATGTACCATGTTGCATAGCCTCCACATATGCTGCAGTGTGTTGTGATCTGTTGCCTTTAGCCATCAGTTTGTGGATTCATCTTATTTATATCTGTTCTTTTGCATAAATTTGTGACGTAGTATTAACAGTCGTATCTAGGGTAGCTTATTTTCTATTAGAACTTTTGTAGAAGTTTTTCTTTGTCCTTGACACTAATTTGGATTTTGGAGCAATATGATTTTAGCAGTTTGTTCCAAATTGCACAGGCTGCAAGAGTCTTTGAGAGTCAATTGGCGGAGTCCATCTTGGAAGGTGATGGCCAGCTTGCATTTAAGAAGCTTGCTACTGCAACGCTTGAGACATTAATGCCAAGAATAGAAGGGAAGGGAGAGTTTGGACAGGCTAGGTGGAGGCTAGTTTATGCCCCGCAGATCCCTAGCTTGCTTTCTGTTGATCCCACAGTTGATCCTCTTAAATCTCTAGCCAGCAATATTTCATTTGGTACTGAAGTTGAAGTCCAGCTCGGGAAGCGCCTTCAGGTTATCTTGATGCAATTTTTCTTCTTGGTCAAATTTTTGTCATTTCCCGAAAATCTTGCTTTCATGTTGTTCCAGGTGCTGCATTTTAAGAGGTTTTTCTTTTTCTTTTTCTTTTTTTCGAGGGAGTTAAAGCAAACGAATGCACACAACACACCCCTTGCAGTGATTGCATTTTTTAAAAATGTGATTCATATTCATAAAATTTGATTGATTTTTAAAAGAAATTAGACATTGTTAAAATTAGTTGAGAAAATAAAAAAGAAAAGAATTTGGGCTAAAAGCTGAACAAGGAAGATCAAGGCTAAGGGCAGCTTTCTTTTTTTCCTTTTTTAGCTTGAATTCGATCTATCACTGTAAGGGAGTTGCCGTAGTATATCTAGTCTATGACACTGAACATGGATGGCTTTAACTGTAAACATATCTTCGTTGTTGCACTGTGGAGGAAGCTGGCACTAAACATGTAGTGACCATTGCAAGGGTGTCTTGACTTTCATGCAAGTATAGAGTCGATAGGGATATTGTCATAATGATTAAAGACTAATGTTTTAGCAGTCTTTAATGGTAACATTTATGTTGAAGGATTTAAATATTAAAGTTACACCCTCTCTAACAGCTTAAGCTTTTAGAGTAGACGGTTGTAATCAGAGCCAAAGGTCTCGAGTTCAAACTTCGACGTCACCCCGGTTATTGAAATTGAAATACGTGTTGGACCTAAAGAAGGCCACACGCGAGGGGGTGTGTTGAAGGATTTAAATATTAAAGTTACACCACCCTCTCTAATAGCTTAAGCTTTTAGAGTAGACGGGTGTTAACAATTTATTTATAGATCAATATAATATTACAATTTTATGGAGGGTCAATATTTCTTATAAGAAAAAATAAAATCAAAGATATACTTAATAAAATATTATATTTTTTCATGGTTAATGTTGTTGATGACGAATCTCAGCAATGTAACTGTAACAGTCGCTGTGTGCTGATCAGTCTAGGTGAAACAGGAATTGGTTACCACAATCTTGCATTTCTTTTAAACACTAGCAAACCATTCAAAATCAGTGATAAACATGTTTATCCTAACTTGTCACAATTGAGTGTTTCTCATTGTTTTTTGTTACTATGATAATAATTCATTATACAACACAAGAACATTATCTAACATGTTATTAACTTATTAAAAACAAAGCAAAATAAAAAGTCAATACCGTATTTAACAAATTAATATTAAGTAAAAATCTGTATTATCTTAACAAATTGAATCAGAATGCTTTTAACTTATTAAGTGTCTGCATTTATTAAATAAAAATAATATCTAGATACTTTTTACTTATTAGGTAAAAATTGGAACAGAAAGAATTTAAAAAAAAAAAAATAAGAAATGAGTACCATGTTTAACAAGATCTATTAGAAGACCTATTTAAAATATATAACAAGATCATGTATTTAGTGTGTTTATGCTATAGTAAGTTTTAAAAGAACGTAAAACCAAGAAAAGATCAGCATCATCTCAATCCCAATTGGTAAATCTGAAAAAACCCTTAGATCTGCTTTCTATACCTTTGGAATGTGTAAATCTAACCTCTGAATTTGTTTCTAAACTTTATAAAGAAGTATTAGATGAAGAAGAATGAAAAAAGGTGAACAAGGTTGATTTTTTATTTTTATTTTTTGTTTAAAAAAAAGAGTAGGTCAGAACAAGTTTTGAAAAAGTCAGTCCCAACACTGTTTTGGGGTTTGAATATTCCTCACCGATTAATCAGCGGGCAATGGTGAGTTTGGGTCTCTAATCTCAAGTAACAACCAGTTTTTGATTCAATGATTACTCAACAACAAAATGAGTGATAATGATGAAGGCCCTTGGCAGTTCACTAATATATCCAGAAATGATGTATTTCAGACATTGGTATTGATTGGGGAAAAAATAAAAAAGAATGTTTGAAATTAGTTGGTTGAGTTTGTTTTAGAACTGTAGCCCATGAATGCTTTCATTTGGATGCTAATAAATGTTGAATACGAACAGGAAGCAAGTGTGTGATTATATTTCTCCATCTTTTCGTGATCATCTAAAGCACTCTTTTTTTTGGCTCTTTTCAGGCCTCTGTAGTTAGGCAGATGAAAGATTCAGAGATGGCCATGCAATGGACTTTAATGTACCAGCTTACAAGCCGCCTGCGAGTACTTCTACAGTCTGCTCCCTCAAAACGCCTCCTTTTTGAATATTCTACCACATCACAAGACTAACCTGCCGGTTATCCATCATCAAGGCAGATGAATATTGCTTTTAGGGAAGATAATTTTTGCTTATGTTGTGGCAAATGTGGCATACGGCCTTTTTAATCCCCCCTTTTGGCTTTTCAGAATCAATGTAGTTCTTTCTTCTTCTTTCTTCCCCATTTTTACTCGCTTTCTCATGGTAATTAGGAGGGTGCGAGGGTGGGTGGAATTTCTTTTTTCTATCTGTAGATAATATCATATGTTAGAGTGGGGGACATTCAGAAATGTAATATCATATGTTATATGTAATTCTTTGCTCAGAAATGAATGAGCTTTGTTTATAAGTTAAAACACTGGGACCTCTATAAAAAGTTTCAAAGGGAGAGAGAGAGTGTTCTCAGGTCTTGTTGCATGTTTCCCAATGTAGCCCAGATCCTATGCTGTAAGTTTTGGTGCTGTAGGGTTTTTCAACACCATTATATATATATATATATATATATATATATATATATATACATATATATATCTTATTTGAACAGCAGATGTAATATGTTGAAAAGTGTACATTACAGAAGGGATTCTTCCCAATACAAATTTCACTGAGTAGGTTAAATATAAATAATATTAAATATCAATGAAGTCAGGTTATATTTAATCATGTTGATACAGATTTAGGAAGGGATATTTTGCTAATAATGTCCTACTGACGTCATTTTTGATTGTTGTTTAGATATCAACCTAGACCATAGTTGCTGTAAACTTTTAAATGATAGCTCAAAGTAACTATAATCCCATATAAATGAGGTTGGCATTATGAATTTTCTCCCAAGCTTTTCCTAATTCTCTAATATATTTAACTTTTAAAATCACTTGAGTGCGGATAGAAAAACTATTCAACTTTTGTTGCAATTCCAATTAATAGAGAGTCAGACAACGACTTTTTAACAGCAAACTATGAGAATGGACTTTTTATCAGCAAACAATAAGAATGGATTTTCTATCGTCTTTAATGCTGCATATGCAGGAGTGAAATGGAATGGGGTATGGAATGGTCATTTGCGTTATATTGTTCGATTACAAATAAAAATGATAGCAATGTTGCATTTGGTATGCAGCAGTGGAATGTAATGCAAGTGGAATTTGAATGAAATGGTCATACTTATTCTATTATTTTGTTACAAGTATGAAATGACGTAGGAATTGAATGATAATAATATTTTAGTGTTTGATTGGACCAATTTAAAATCTAGAATGGAATGAATTTCAAATTGAATTCTCCAAAACACCCACATGAGTAACAAATGAATTAAATTAACAAAATAGCATTCCTTTATAATTTTTTTAATTGTAATGCAGCAATGGTGGAGGTGGAAGGTGATGGTAATGTAGGTAGTGGTGTTAGAAGACGGCAGTGGTGCCGATGGAGGAAGGCGATGGCAGTCGTGGTGGTGACAGTGGTGCAACAATGGTGGAAGGTGGTAGTGGTAAGGTGGTGGTGGTGGTGAAATTCAGCAGTGATAACGATGGTGGAAAGCAGTGGAGGTGGCAGTGGTGGTGACGGTAGCGGCGGTGTAGGTGGAAATCGGTGATAAGGGTAGCGATAACGATGCCAGTGAGGGTGGCAATGACGATGGTGGAAGGTAATGGAGGTGGCGGTGGTGAAAGGCAAGAGCGGTGGTGGTTTTCGGACTTTGAACATGAGAGCTTTTTGAGAACTTGATATTTTTAAAAAAAAATTAATTGAGAATGGAAAGTCCATTTCATTGGTTTAATTGTGGAATGGATTTTCATTCCTTTAGATGAATTTTCATTCTACGATGACCTTATTCTCACTTTAAAATTCATACATTACAAAAGAAATGGTTAGAATGGGTATTCAATTCCATTTCAGTGTACCAAACCCAACATAATGCTATGTGTGGTTGGAGGGAAGGATTGAGAAGGGATGAATAAAGATTTTCATGTTTTGTTGGAAGGAAGGAAAGAGAGGGAGGAGCAAGGAGGGGATGAAGGGAGATAGAGAAAATGAATAACAACTTACATATATACAATTTTCAATTTTAACATTTTTTTAAAAAAAAAATCAAATGGATATCTAATTTTTATTATTTTATACAATGAGGGTATATTGGTCAAATGTAAAAACTATCTTTCTTTTCCTTCAAAAAAAAAAAAAAAAAAGAAGAAGAAGAAGAAGAAAAAAGTATGTATCATCATATCCATCCTTTATTCTATCCATTCTATTCAATCAAACAAAAAATGAGGGAAACGTCTTCCCTAAGAATTTCTCATCCATTCCTCTCCTAACCCTTCCATCCGTTTTCCCATCCTTTCAACCAAACCACGCATTCTGGCGTTTCATTTAGTAGCCACATTTTTATCATTTTTGTTTTTAATACTCTCATCAAGTGTTATTTTTAGTCACCATATGGTCTCTATTTAGTGTTCCTCACTCGTTTGACTTGTAGACTGATGTATAGATCCAAACCATTTAAGTTTATCTCCTGAGTTTTTTAACTATTAGTGTTACACTGGGACCTATTTGAGAATCACTTTTACTTGATGCTTTTGTTTTGACTCAAAACACAATGAACTTTTTGTTTTGGATTGTACTTAATATTATTTGGAAGTATATTTAGTAATGTTACATTTGTTGCATAATTTTTAGAAGTGAAAATATGTTTGGTAAAAAAGTGTTGCAAATTTGAAAAGTAAAATATTTAGTTAAAAATGTAATTTAAGAGATTTTTTTTTTTTTTTTTGCTACTGTTTATCGCTACACTACAAAAACAACTGGAAACAGGATTGTACTTCCTATTTTATTCTCTTTTTCAAAAACATTTCCATACTATTTAAATCGCAACAAATGTTACTAAACACACTTATGTATTTTCCTTCACTGTAATCCACTATACAAAGCACAGCAAAAAAAAAAAACACACACTCACACAATTAACAAACCGAGCCTGCTGATTGTCAAACCAAGCCTTAATTTTCTTTTTACAATCTTTATTTTTTTAGTCATTTTAATCATCTATTTTAACATTCTCATTTTTCATAAATGAGGGACTTTTCAACAAGACCTGAGAACACTCGTCCATCTAGTACTTTTCCAATTCAACTCCTGAATTAATTGTGTTAGCAAAATCTATAAACGAATTAAATGTAGTTGCCAATTTTTTTTTATCCCAAACTCACTCTCTTTTTTTATTATTCATTTATTTATTTATTTATTTATTTTTTTTTTTTGGGAACTTTCAAGAAATTTTTTATCTTGATTCCATAAAATATATTGATTTTTTATCTACAAGGTCACGAAAAATACTTTGGCATTCATTACATATCTCATTGGCCTGAAACACTGATAAAATAAATAAATAAATAATTAAAAAACTATATTAACAGTTTATCTTCGAATAACACACACACACACACGTACGTGACACGTTTCTCTTTATTTTTTATATAATTCGTCTCGTGTCACTTTATGACAGCGACATCTTTCTTTCTCTCTTGAGAGTTCTTACATACTGAGAAAGAGGAGAGAGAAAGCGATCTTGATTTCTTTGGACTCAAGCGATATCACAAGACTAGGGTTACACAGTTTCCGATCGATTGCTGTTCATTCGTCACTACATCATCGGTCTCCGCATGTGAGTTTTCGTTTCACTCGCATTCGTATCAATCTCACTATCACTGCGATCATCTCTCTTACTATGGCTTCATTGCTGTTAAACTCGATCACTTTGGTTTTATTTCATATATTTTCTCTGTGAAATTTGAAATTTGAAATTTGCAGTCTTATTTGAGGATAAAACCTAATTTCATTAGACTGACTAGTTTTCAATCGGTTGTTTGATATATATACACGCACTCACGCACAAACATTTTCTGTATATTTTTTGTTTTCTTGCGAGCCTATGGTTTAATTTCTAGGTATGAAGTGGTGCATTTTTATTTAGGAAAGAATAATTAAGATTACTCTGCTGGAAGCTGGCATAAAACTTTTTCGCTTTCATTCATTTCATATATTTTCTATGTGCAATCTGAATTACAATGTTCCGCGTTAATAAATATTGAGATAAATCTGTTTTTCTTTTCAAATCGAGTTTGTCAAGGTCGGAAAAGGGCGTGATGAAGCTTAACTCTATTTTTTATTGTCGTATCATGGTTTACTTTGTGTATATACATTTTCTTGAGATCCTCAACCCAGAAGTTATCAGGCGTTTGTCTATGAAAGCTGTAATGGAAAACTAGTACTTTGAGTAATTTTTGCAATACTTTCTTGCTGTGAGTTATCTTTACTACACTATCTCCCCAAGTTTCATTTTTAATATTTTCTGTGAAATTTGAATTTCGATTTTGCGTCTTTATGAACATCAAGATCATCATTTCTGATTTGAGTATGAATCTATTTCATTATAAAATATTAAAGAATGAAACTAGTTTTTAATTGGTTCCACGCACGCACACAAATCACACTAATAGGCACGCGTGAACTTTCTGTTTTCTTTTTTATAATATATTTGGTTTTCTCATGAATATGAACTCTGCATTAAAGCTGCTTTTTTTATAAAAAAAAAAAAAAGAAAGAAAAATTAAGAATTCTTCACTTGAAGTTGATGCATAAGTCCTTTGTAGGGATATAATGCTTATATGTGATTTTATAATTTTAGCTAGTTATCATATTTTATAATTTTAGCTATTTATCATTCTTCTTTCAAAGCTTAGGTAAGTAAGACCTTTAAAAAAAAAAATCTTAACAAAGTAATGTAATTCTATTGAAAGATTATGTTTTTTTCTATTCAAATAGGGGTTGTCATAGGTCGGAAAGGGGTTTGATGAGGCTTACCTCTATTTATTTTGCTGTATTATGGTTTACTTTTGGTTGAAGTTGGTTTTTCATAAACATTTTTTTGAGCCCCTCAAGCTAGGAGTTCCAAGTTTTTTATTTTCAGTAGCTGTAATAAAAGACTAGCCTCTGAGTAATTTGTAGTACTTTACAGTCATCTTCTTGTTGTATGGAAATTTAACTGAAATAGGAAAATTCTAATATGAGTTTTGTAATTATGTTTATGGTTGAGATAAATAGAACCTTAGATTCAGAAATTCATGCTACCTAGTATATGCTATTACTTTTTTTGGTTCAAGTCTTGAAAGTTGAAAGACATGCTGAAACTGATTGCTGTGAGTTTTTTTTCCCCTGGATGTTTGGTGCTCATGTTGTTCATGGGTGACATGGAGAAATGCACTCAGATATATATATATATATATATATATATATATAATATATATTTATATATATATATTCCATGGGAAATTGTTTCTGCTTCTGTACTCTAATTATGACTAGAATTATGTTTGGTTACTAAAAAAAGGAGGAAGTAGAAAGAGAACATTTGATGCTCATGTTACTTGTCAATTGGTCTTGGAGAAGAAGGAAACCTTTACTACACCAATTAGCTTCATTGGCTAAGTATGTTGAACACTTGAACGTTATCAGGATGAACTTTAAGATTGAATATGCTAATACATCTTCTTCACCCATGTTTATTGGCTACTCAGTGGACACTGAAATTCGGTGTTCTATGTATTTCTGGAAAACAGGGAATCAACTTATGTGTGTAGGTTTTTGAATGTATTTTATGTCCATAGAACATTGTCGTATGCCTTTGAGTGACTTGGAAATTATATGATGGAGGTGTTTTTTCCTGATTAGTCTTCTCTTTCATTAAACCGAATCTTTACTTAAAAAAAAATAAAAAAAAATAACAGAGTCTTTGATTAATTGTTTGTGAGAAGATAAAATTTGTCATACAAAATTTCTCCATAAGCTTTTGACATTCAACCATTTATTACTTCTAAAATCATCATCTTGCAGAGCTTTTAAAATCAACATCTAACTGAGCTTTCATGTAATTTTCATTTTCCCTGAAAAAGTGTTATGGAAGTGTCACTTATATTGGTTAACCTCCATAGCACAAAAAGATTAATGTATATATGAATTGGCTTTAACTAAAGTGAAAGCCTCTCCAAATATATAGGATTCCTAAAAATATAACCATAGATACTTATAAGGAGTTGTGCCAAAAATGTATCAGACGTCAACACTTCTTCGACACTCTTAAATATGTGTCTAATTGACATGTAAAATATTTAAAAATAAAATTTTTAATTTCAGATGTATGACTGACAGTTTTTTGAAATGTTCTATTTTGGGAGTTTTCTGTGGCTTCTAGGTTCCATGTCTAGTCAAGTGTTAGGTATAAGTCCATGTCAAACAATCAAAGGTCTACTGGTTTCTTTTCATAGTGGAATGGTTAGCCTGAGATTATAAATTTTGTAGTCTTTTTTTTGTTTATATAGTGTTTTCCACAAAAAAAAATTATGAGTCTCCTGCTCTATATTTTATTTATCTATTCTCTGTGATGTTTCCTAAATTATACCTATTCAACACCCCCCTTTTTCTCCCCCAGCACCTTCCCCACCACAAATAAAGCACATGTTGCGCCAACTTAGAGTAGCTGAAAAGTTCCCAATTGAAAGTAAAAAATAAAATTAGCAAATACTTATATATAAGATTAGTCAGTATTACCCTGCAGCCATTTCAGCAGCCTTACTGACACTTAAATCATGTAAATTCTTTATCTCATCAGTGCTGCCCTCAGCTATAGTCTCTATTTTCTTTCCTTTTTCAGACTCTGAGCAACTTCCATCAATTTCAGAACTCAAACTGAAAATTTGCTGGACCTGTTTAAGCTTTCCGTCATAAAAAGACTTCTGTTCAGATGATAGCTTCACTTTTCTTCGGTTGAATAACAGTGCATAATGGTTGGACAATGCCTCCAGTTCCTGAAATTCAATACAAGTTAACAGCTCCAATAAATCGCCATTTGAACCAGCAATGCATTAAAAAAACTTGAACCAAGGAGAAAAGGTTGACCTCCAACTGTTCTGGACCCCCATATATGTAGAAACACCTATCAAACGTCACTTCGTCAAACAACTGATCTTCATCAACATGTTCTTCAGATTCCTTTTGATTCTTCTCTACTTCGATACCAGTTTCTGTGATCAGAAGATCCATGGTCTCCTTACCTACAAGCTCAAGCACTTGCATTCCCTTTGCAGTAAAAGCTTTTCCAGTCTGTAAAACAAAGGCAGAGAAATAAGCAACCATACAAAGATTAAAAAGCAATATCACTAGTGTCATGCTCATGCAAACCTCTAATAAGGATGGTGCAGCAGAACCAGCTGTCGCAGGTAGACCACCTTGCTGAATAGATTCAGCGAGGTTTGTAGCAGAATGCTCAAGCCTGAAGATAAAAGATACAAAACTGTAATGATTAGCAGGCAAATTTGCAGATCTTGTGGAGCATAGAAAGAATTGACTGAAGCAAAAAAACATGGACCTGAACAGCAACTGATTGGAAAATCATCTTACATACATTCTAGCCACTGATTGTATGAAAAACATAATGCAAATCTCTTGGACCAGAGAGGATATTACATAAAATGGAGCTCAGAGTCGGCGTAAATATAGATTGAAAATGAGTAGCAGGTACAAACTATTCAAGACAAAGATACTAACAGATAACCATGGAGTTCATATGAATGTGTGAATCAAAACAGAACAAATTTAACTTGTATTTAACTTCCTGAAATGATCAAAGAGGACAACCAAAACTTGCATAGGATGAAGTAATTAAAAATGATTTTTAAAAATTATATATTAGAGGAGACATGGTATATAATAGGAAAGAGTGAAAAAAGAGAAGTCATGTGGCCCACCTTATTCATATGGGACAAAGGCAAGGATTATAATGATGATAATGAAATGATCAATCTGTACTAAGGTTTTATGTTTGCTTCTCAACCAACCAAATTAATGACCGAGATACGGCATCATTCCAGTCAACAATATAACAAACTGCTAGAGGTACTCGTCCTTACCAGTTAAGCTACACAGATACTTTATATTGATACTGAAACACCCATCAGAAGAAGAAAAAATAAAAAAACAAAAATTACAACATCCAACCGATAAAATGAAAAATTGATTCCTCACTTAAATAAAGCTATATGTTCCATAATATACCTTCTTAATCTTTATTGTGTGGGTAAAACCCACCAAATTTTTTGACCCATTTTTCTCTTGCGGTTCTTGGACCTTGTTTAGGACTCTTTCGTAGCCCATTATAAAATGCCGTTTAGGATTTGGAGCGGGACACGAGAGCACTGAAAACCACAGGAAAAAGAGAGAGAGCTAAGGTTTGGGGGCTGAAACTCTTAATCTCCTGATTTTCGTATAGTGAAATCTTTCGCCAGATCTTCACCATGGATGTAGGCTTTATGCCGACCCACATAAATCTTTGTGTTCTTTGTGTGGCATTTTTACTTTTTTGCTTCATTCTTGATTTGTTCTTGGTTCGCGGCATTTCTTTCTTGGTTTGAGGCATTTGTCATAACATTTATCTATAGGAAACATATAGCAAATGAGTAAAATCTCATAATATCCAACAAGCTTTATTACAGAAACTTCAAAAACCTAACACACAGATTTTGAAAAGATGAACATTTTAATAACTACAGCAGTGTCACTGGGCCTAAGGATTTGTGGGCACCTGCACTCAATGGTTGAGTAGATAGGAAATTTCAGAGATGGATTCCTGACAAGCACGAAATGTTTAAAGCTCGTCATTCTATAGAGCGTACTGTAGCAGAGACTCAGAGTCAACAGTGGGTTTCTTTGAAAGCCATTTGGAAAGCTAAGATGCATCTAAGGTGTCTTCTTTTCTAGTCTGTTACCTTAAAGGCAATCTTGACTTTGGATAACCTGGAAAGCAAAGCATAAAATAACTCTAATTGGTGTATGCAAAAGGACAAAGGGACTACCATCCACTCCTGTCCAGTAACCATTTTGAGTGGAAAATGAGCATAAGAAAATGGAAGACAAATTTATAGTTTTAACGAAAACCAATCTATACAAGGCGGCAGTCATTGACGGCTGCCAGTTGAATGGGGGGTATGGAACCGATACTGCAGCGATCACCTCCTAGTCAGAAAACTTGACTTAATCTACAGTGGAAACGATGGGGAGGAGAGAAGGCATTGTATACAAATGGGGGTGAATTGTCGGATTGCTAGGATGGGTCCTTAAATAAGCTTATTCTCCTTGTACGGGAACTAATAGATGATGCCTACCCCCATAGGGTATCTTAAGAGATGTTAAACAGGAGGTTGCCACAGGGGTAGGTGTTGGCCAAGATTGGCATACAGACAACCACATGATGTAGTGGAATAGATGCACATTTGAGGATATGGAGATGTCAATTCATAGATTGAAAAAATAATAATAATCCTCTCGATAGTATTACCCCACACTCATTACTGCTTTGTATATTTTTTGGTGATTTAAGTTCTACAGAAGAAGCCTAGCATGCTCTTATATACTAATGTGTTTGCACACATAAGCAGTTGCACCCCCTCTGACACTCATAAACAATACAATATATTTGCTTATCAAAAAAGAAAAAAGAAGAATAGAAAAATCCTGCACCTAAGACATACCTGATATTACAGTTCATGTAACACAAATAAGAAGAGTTTAGTACCATCCTAAGAAGCACGGCAACGGATGCGGGACACGGATACGATACGACACGACACGACACAACACGGATAAGGCGGAACGGCAAATCCAGAAAAATTAGGACATGGACACGGCAATAATAAATATATATTTTATTTATAAGATGTCGTTCTTTAAGAAAGTTTGTAAAACCTCATAATGAAAGAAAAAAATTATGTTTTGCTGGGAAAAAGAAAGAATGATAGAAAGAGGGGAAAAAAAAAAAAAAACAACAACAACAACAAAGAGGATTAGGGTTTTGTTAGAATAAGAATTAGTCCTTAGTTAAAAATAAATGTAAGAATCCATAGAAGAGAAAAAAGTTCGTGGGGAATAGAGGAAAAGGGAAAAAGAAATGCAAAGAGAAATTTGTTGTGAAAGGAAAAAAAGAAGTATCTAGGATTTGTGAAGAAGAAGAAGAAAAAAGAAAAGAGAAGAGAGAGAGATAGAGAGACCATCCATGGGTAGCGAAGCTTGGTTGGTGGGAGAACAAGAGAGTCAAAGATGATCATGCAAGAGTTCAAACCTTGAACTAAAATATAAGGATAAATATCTAATTGTTTTAATATAAAATTGTTTGACAAAACAACAACTTTTAAGTAATTATGTAATTACCATCACATTGCTAAAAGTTAATAGACAACTCCTAATATTTATACTTCAACTCAACATTGTTTCTAAAACTTTCTTTAAAATCCCCAAGAATGGGACACATGTGTCGGACACGTATCCATGGTGTGTTGGATGCGTGTCCAAGGCGTGTCCGAATATTCAAGAAAATATAAAATATTCGGACACGTTTTTTTGGTGTGTCCAACATGTGTCGAGGCACGTCGGGCGCGTGTCAGTGTCCGACACGGATTCTTCGCCCTTTTAGGCATGTCTGTGCTTCCTAGGTACCAACAGGTGGTAGAACATATCTTTTCAAATGGAAGGCCAAAATAGAAATTGAAAATATAGTTATTTTGAGAGAAATTGAAACACAATTTTAAATTGTATATTATACAAATAGAGAACTTCACTTTGGAACCCAAAGCCACAGTACATACGTTTACGTGGGGTTTCTACAAGTTCATACAGTTCAAAGGTTTCATCATAATTTGTCAACATGAACCAACAAACGTGATTACCAACATAATTTTCATAGTGGGTCTTAGTTTATTTTCTTAGATTCTCGGAATCTCTATGTGTTTGTTTCAGATTAAAGGACATTTCTTTCTTCTCGAACACAAAATTAAGAGTTCTGCAAGTTTGAAACAAGTTGTTAGAAGAGAAGCAATGAGTAACCACTATCTAGATTTAAAAATTACATCTATCTCATCCTAAAAAAATTTACATTTTAGGTTTTGAACTTTGCACTTTGCAACTGCAATGTTTTTTCTAAGAAGGAATTCTTTATTTCTTGAAGTACAAGCTTAACACAAAAATAAATCCTCATCGGTGAAGATACAGAACTCCAAGAACTCTAATATAAAAATATTCTTCTCAAGTTGATCTTTCATATCTTTATCCTCGCTATTATAACTTTACCTTTCACAACAATCATAAGCTCACGGTAAAATGGAATTAACGACTCTCAACAAGTACAAACTTAATTCTTATCAAAACAAAACAGAAATACCCTCTTCAAATTTATTATATAAATGATGCGAGCAAAATGAATGGTCAATAGAGTAAATCTTGGAAAGTAAAGCTGCAATCCAGACATACTTGTGAACCAAATTAGAACCCCCTCTCCATGCACTTCCTAGTGCCTGCCATGCTCCTGAAGCAAAATTTTCCACAGAATTGTCAATCACCTTCAAACCCTGCACATATCAACACATTAATAACTCTGCCACACTTGCAGAAAACAGAAAAATTAACTGCTAATTCAGGAAACAACAGTTAACTCGTGCTATAATAAATAAACAATTCAAAATGTTTCAATGCAGTAAAGCAACACAAGCAAAAAAAGTATAATTAAAATCATATGCACTCCGTGACCAGCATGGTGCAGTATGTTACCAAGAGAAACTCTAAAAAAACAATTACTAATGTAAATTCGGTGTTCCTAAAGAAGGAATTAGAAAGAAAGAAAAAAGGCAAGTAACATAAGGCTGCACTAGTGCCCACATCTTAACTCGGAGGAGTAAGTGGGAGTGTGTGTCTGTCTGTGTTTGGAGAGAGTGATGGAAATCAACCGCAAGCCTGAACCACACAACTACTCTAGGATAATGTATATATATTGGACCTTTTGAGGAAATTATACATCCTGGGAGATAATTCTGATTGGTCAATAAAAATATCTTTTTTTCATAATTTAATAAAAATATTTTTGAATGCTCACCCCTCCTAACCACAACTCATCTGCTGATTCTTCAACATCAGTCGGTTCCGACTTGAAAAAAGATCTCTTGCAACAAGGTTGGATAGAGATTTCTTGTAAAAACACTAGCCCTGCTCAGTTCAAAACGAGAATATTTTCATCTTGTGTTTCCACGTCCCTTTGAGACCCTGAAAAATGGACAATTCCTTTTCTTAGGAACACATGCAACGAGGAACGCATTTTTGTTATGTTACTAATACTTGTACTTGCTCTGCTATTCAGGCCAAGCCTGGCCGAGGAAGAGTAAGGATAAATAGATTAGAGATTTTGCACAATTACTGTTAAATATTTATTTTATTATTTTAGCATGTTAAATGTTTCAGGTTATCTTGGAATTATTCCTGTATTTTCTCATTTTACAGTTTACTAGGTTTTTTCACCTGATTATGCCTCTATAAAGACTCTTATGTTGTATCGCCAAGAAATTGTGGACGGAGTTCCTGATTCTGTCGTGAGGATTCCTGCTTCCCAAGGTCGCTTTGACGTTAGGTTTTTCTTTGGGCGTCTCACAGAGGTTCTAGGGGATGCGTTCCCGTGGAAGGCTATTTGGCGTTCTAAGGCTCCTCTCAAGGTGGCCTTCTTTGCTTGGACATCTGTTCTGGGAAAGATTTTGACTCAAGATAATCTGAATAGGAGGAGACAGGTTGTAGTCAATTATTGTGGTGTGGATTCCTGCTTCCCATGGTCACTTTGACATACGGTCTTTCTTTGGGTGTCTCACGGAGGTTCCAGGGGATGCGCTCCCGTGGAAGGCTATTTGGCATTCTAAGGCTCCTCTCAAGGTGGCCTTCTTTGATTGGACATCTGTTCTGGGGAAGATTTTGACTCAAGATGATCTGAATAGGAGGAGACAGGTTGTAGTCAATTGTTGTTGCATGTGTTTGAGAAATGAGAAAACTATTGATCATCTTCTTTTGCATTGCTCTATAGCTTGGGACAGGTTTTTTTTGTTTTTGTTTTTGTTTTTTTGATAAGTAATAATTAAATAAAAGGCGTTCAAAAGGGGAATGTGTTCCTTATACAAAAGGGGAACCGGGATCTAAGGACCCAAAGAATCCAAAAAATGATTAAGTCATCAGAAGAGGAGCAAGAACTCCTCTTCACATAACTAAAAAAAGAGCGAATAATATGAAGTTTCAGCGTCGCCATGGACGACTCCTTCCCTTCAAACATTCTACTATTCCTCTCCTTCCAAATGCACCACCACATGCAATGTGGAACTATCCTCCAATAGTCGCGTACACTGCTTCTCACACAACACCCCCTCCATGCATTAATTAGTCCCTTGAAGATCAGGGCATTACCCAAAGTATACCAAATAAGCGGAGTATAAGATTCCAGCAATCATGCGCCACTGGACAATGCAGGAGTATATGATCCATTGTCTCACCATCTCATTTACAAAGGCAGCACCAATCAACAGTATAGCTTGGGACAGTTGGGTTATGATGCTGACTTTGTTCGGGATCCAATGGGTTATTGCCAGGTCTTCCAGAGGTTTGGTAGAGGCTTGGAGAGGTTGTATAGTGGGGGCCCAAGCTCGTGACTTCTGGAGGGTGAGCCTTTATACGTCTGGTGGTGCTTATGGCTTGAAAGAAATAGGTGATCTTTTGACAGAAATGAGACCACTATTGGCATGTTGAAGTTCTCCATTATTAGTACTCTTTTTTGTTGGGTTTTTGGAAGGAATTGCAAATCCATGGATGAGATTGTTGATTTTTTGGACTCTTTGAGAGTTTAGAGGCCCTTTTAGGTCTTATGTTATTTCTAAGGGATGCGTTCCCCTTTTGAATGCTTTTTAATACATCTTTACTTTTCAAAAAAAAAAAAGGACTCTTATGGGACCATAACATTCAGCTTATCATTGCTTTAGAATACTCTCTCATGTGCTCTTCTCCCTCCATTGTTCTTACTTTTCTCTTCCCATTAGTCTGTCTAGCATATCTTTTCCATTTATTTTCTCATCCCTTTCGACTATTTTCACCCTCTTTTTCTCTATCTTCATCTAATCTTCTTATTCCCATTCCCTACTTTCTTCCTGGTCCTGCATTAACTTGGAAGCAAAGCATTTCTGAGCTATGCCAATTGATTGGTTCTACATCAATTTGATATTAGAGCATCTTTGATTCTACGTCATATAGTACGTTGGTATCAGAAAACTACACATCCTACACTAGTTTGGTATCAGAGCGAAATGATCTAGAGCAAACGTTTGATCTGCCATATCTGTCAGAGCCCATACATGTCAGAGCAAAAGAATCTGATCAAGCAATTTCATCCAAGCAAATATTAGTTACTGCTTTGTTTTTAAATCAATCAATAGTTTGGTATCGGAGCGAAATGATATAGAACAAACGTTTGATCTGCCATATCTGTCAGAGTCCATACATGTCAGAGCACAACAATCCTGATCAGAGCAATTTCATCCAAGCAAATATTAGTTACTGCTTCGGTTTTAAATCAATTAACAGTCCATCATAAATTACCCTTCAATTGCCCAGCCCCCACCATCACCTATTATGCACCCCAACAATCTTCAATCAATTTTTCCTCACTGCCAAAATATGTTAGCCCTAAATCCATAAAAAAGGCCTCCACCCTTTTCCAAGAACACCCCTCCATACCCAATAGCACAACACAACGCCAAGCCTTGCAGGTCATTATCAACAATGCAACAAGCAGCTTTCATCTCCTCCAAACACCACCAGACAAAACAACCCTAAGAAACCCAAAAACTCTCAACCCATCTCAGCCACAACGGCAACATAAAACCAAAACCACCACCATCACACTGTGGTAAGCAGTCTCCTTCACCACAATTGTAAAAGCTAACTGCTAGAGAACCACCACAGTCCATTGGCTGCTCGTCCACAGTCACCGTTCGTCTTCTCGCCAACTTCTCATCCCCATTGCTTTGTCGTCATTCGTCATCATCAGTTGTCGCTGCTCTTGTTCCCACGTTTGATTTGACCAATTGTCATTACTCAAAGGAACCCCGAACCCTTGGACTTCTCCTATATTAATCATGAAGTTGAAAGGAGGAACAAAGGGCTATTTTTATAACCCAGGGCCCAGGCCCAAATTCAGTTTACATTAATTCAAATTAAAATCCATATCCAAGCCATACAGCTTACCAACCAAAACTTTAACCCAGATCTAAGCCAACAGCCCATCCTACATTCACCCCTTTTAGCCTGGTCCAATTCATCCAAATCCAAATTTGACCAACAGAATCAATCAGTTTTTCAGTTTGTATCAGACAGCCAGTCTGACATTTCAGCCCAACTCCTAAACAGTACTAAGTTCTAACGTACACCAAACAGCCTATACTACCGACTGAATCAGCTCAAGCTTGCCCAACCCAACAACCAAAATAAAAATAAAAAAATTGATTATTAAATATAATTGAGATTTTAGAATCTCTCCCTTGTGCTCTTCCCCCTCCATTTTTCTTTCTCCACTCTATATTCTATATAGCCTATCTCATTAGTCTGTTTTTTCATCCCCTTTTTTTCTAACCACATCCCGTCTTCTTCTGTTCGTCCCAGAGCATTTTTGTCCTACGCCAATTGGTTGGTTCTACATCAGTCTAGTATTTAAGCATCTTTGACTCTGTATTTGTCAATATGCTAGTATCAGAGCTTATCTATATCAGTGGTTGGTATCAAAGTGTTATATGATCTACATCACAGACAAACAGCCAGACAGAAAGACAAAGTTTGTAGCCAACATACAGATACATTAGGTTTGCACCCAGCTCACCCCTCCCAACATTCTGGATTCTGTGACAAACACAGGGTAACGATGTCTCCAGAAAGAAGGTAGGCAAATCATATATATATATATATATATATAGACAGAGGGGGGGTAAAAATTGGAAGATGCATGCTTCACATTGTACACAAGCAAACTGATGATACTGATCTGCAAGATATATATTAAAGAAACTATGTAACCTTATGATTAAACAACATACAAGCATAAGCAAGTTATGTAGCAACAACACAATACACCTCCAAATATCAATTACATAAACAATAAATTTGAATGCCTATATTATGACTCACCTGGCCAAGAAATGACTCCTCACTAGCTTTTTCCAGTTTCTCCAACGCAGCCTTACGCCGCTGGTCACTCTCATCTTCATTAGCTCCTTCAGTCGCACATTCTTCCATGCTATCCTCCTTAGAAGAATCTGAGTCTTCAACCCCATTCTGAACATCTGCAATGCTCTTAGCTGCAGTCTTGGCAACCTCAACAGCCTGCATCCATGAAACAACAACTCAATAAGATTGTAATGATCCATCTAGGGCAATAAGCAGTGCATCACTAAACATTGAGGATATAATATTTGGAAAATCAAGAACCATGTTGCTAGGTAATGTCATGTGCTTCCATCATCTCATGAGGCAATTAATGAAGTAAAACAGAGAGTAAGATTTGACAACATTTCTGACCTAGTGATAACTGGCGTGTATCCCAATTTCCACACCGAACAATGTTTCCCCAGACATATCCAACAAGTACCAATCCAGCAAATCCAAATTTTATCTACAGTTCTCATATATGTAGATAGTAATAATCTACAAAAAGGAACTTAATATGTATGGCTTGTCATTCCAAGAGTCAAATGGAAGGAGGGACTTAAACCATTCTATGTTGTACAATGGCAAAAAAGTAGCTTAAAGAACACACGTGATCACAAAAAGTAGACATGAAGCTCAAGATGAAATGTGGAAAACCGAACCTAATTTTTCGGCAAAAATAATTCAGTGATTGGAACCAATAGCCTCAGGTTAGAAACCAAGGCAGTCACAAAAAAATACTGCAAAAGAATATATTTTCCAAAAGTTCAATCATTTGTTCATGCATATGTTAAGATGGCTTGAATGATGAACCCCGTAAATTAATTTATAATTCAATGACAAAAGAAATTACCATGATGCATGTAATCAAACAGTGTGCCTGTTAGTTCTATTTGGCACTCAAAATCAATGCTGGTGTTTTTTCCCATGCATATATATGCACACGTATATTGATATTAGTATGTGCATGTGTTTGGAAAGCAATCTACCTGGGTACTAGGACAAATTCTATCGTGGTATCTAAAATATCTCCAACGTAAAGTCGCCAACTCTGTGTAAGCCCTATTAGGTGAAAAAAATAATGACAAAACTTTCACAGAAAAACATTTGCTACGCATAAATTCTTCTGAAATGCAGATAAAGTGACGTAAAAGGGTTGATGGTATTAATGCAGATCCAATTATGTTGATGTATTATAAAACAGGAAATTGTAATATTTACATGCAACCCATACTGCGATGACATGACATTCCTCAATGTGGTTTTATAAAAGAAAGAGAAAATGAAAGGTTTCAGATAGTACATTAAGCAACTAGACAATGGTACAGAGCAACCTTTGTGAGAGTTAATATGGACTAAATATGTAGTCACCTTCAACGAGTTCCAATTAACTTGTTACAATAATAATATTAGTCTACATAGCCCTAAATGTCTATAAATATAGGATGAACAGTGCCAGCCAGCCAAGAAGTTTTTTTCCCAGTTCAAAAGAATTACAATTGATCGTTCTTCATGCATCAGCCGTTAAGGCCCATTTTTTCCCAGATAGGTATTAGCAGAAGAGCCAGAAAAATACTCAATAGGTTTGTATCCAAATGCCATAAATTCATTATAAGCATAATTCAAAGGCCATTAGAGTTAACTAGTAGTTGAACTACTTACTAGGAAACCAAAACCAAGAAGATAGATATAGAAATTCAAGATTTTGCAAATATAAAACTCCAGTAAAATTACTACTCTTGACCCAAATAACTCCCCCTTTGATTGGCAAAGTTAAAAAATAAAATATATATATATATATATATATATATATCGAACTGTGAAATTCTGTAGAATCACTACTCTTAAATTATGAATCCCATCCTTTATGTTATTCTGTTTTCTTGAAAATTTTATAACTCAGCCTAAAGTGGCATTTAGTTAGTTGATTCCCGTCATTTTATATTCTGAGGTCCTAGAAAACGGAAAAATCGATGAAACTAAATTTAAACCCCTTTTCATTATCATACATTGTATCCACAGATCAACGAATCATAATTGTAAATGATAAATTACACGATAATAACAACAATATATATATATATATATATATCAAATGCCATTATAAGAAACATATTATTATAAAGTAGAATTTACATTGCGAGAGATCTCTTCAGCAGCAACAGTAGCGGCCTTTTGAAGATCTGAGAGAACTGAGAACGGAGAGAAACCCCAACCGCCCCATCCTCCACCGCCGCCTTCCTTTGGCGGCGGCGGCTGCTGCGGTGGTGCATCCTCTGTTACTAACATTCTCTCTTCATCTGGCGACTTCACCGTGTTATCTTCCATTTAACAGAGAAATTTAACTTTTTGAGATCTTTAGCAGTGTGTTTGGATGCTGAGAAACTTCAACCGATAATTATCAATCTCTTTCTTCTGTGGACGAACTTCTTCGGTCGGTGGTTGATGTTTGATCTTTTTCTTGCCTGTTTCGTTAAAAAGCCCTTTTACCGGTTGAAATCAACGAATGAACTTCTGATCTGATTCGAGTTCGACGTGTGCGCTAAGGGACCAAAAACGTCGTCGGTTTAATGGGAAATCACTTCATTTAAGAACTCAAATTCTACACTGACGAAAAATTGATGAAAATCACCACCAGTGTAACAGTGTACCATTTACTCCATTTTGAAATGAGTGGTCCAGAAATAGTCACGTCACCCATATTTGGAATGCATAGTAGGAAAATATTGGGATACATAGTAAAAAAATGTTGGGATGTTCCTTAAGAAAATGTTGGGATGCACTTTTACTTAAAAAAATGGAGCAAATGGTGCACTGTGGGACTGGAGGTGATCTTGGTCCATAAAAAATTGTCCGAAGAGTATGCATATTAATTGCACGGAGGTTGGGGAGGGGTGACAAAGTGCGACACAACAGATAAGGGTTAAAAGAGTTTGGGTTTGGTAGAATCGAATTTGGATTATAAAAGGGTCATCAAATGTTATAATCGTGAATATGGCCTATGTAATATATTACATGTTTAAACCCAATTACTATGGATAGTTAAGTAATTTCAACATAAACCTTATTTTTCTTTTATTTTGAATATTTGGGTTAATTATGACAATTTTTTTCTATTATTTAGTATTTGATTAAATATTAAATG
>JAOTQH010000057.1:2343872-2359550 GCA_025631255.1 Cornus kousa | reverse complement strand
GGCATACTTGGCCGCAAGACATTGTGGCCAGATGGCCGGGCCAACCACGCACCCTGCATCGCATTAGCTTGAGGATGCAGAGACGAGGAAGGCATGGCGACGGGTGCTGCTAGTTGCACCATTGGCTGCTGAGGCATATTAGCTAGTCCTAAATGTTGTTGATTCACTGCATGGGGCAACCTCAGCTGCTGCTGAAAGCTATGCCTCGAAGTTTGGGGTGTAGGCTGCTGCTGGGGGGCTTGTGGCTGCCACTCGGGTATGTCATCATCTTCGTCGTCATTGTTCCATGGGTGATTTCCAACCCCAACCCCTCTTTTGTCCTGCCAATTAGGTGAAGCAACAGTTCCAGTTTGCCCATATTTATGTATAAGCTCTCTCACATGATCCACGGGACGAGATGGGGCTTCTAAAGGGGTCATTCCTGACCCATGCGATGGGTTTTGGCTAGGAAGTTTTGGCAGAGACGGTTTTGGACCACCAGAGAAGTTAAACTCAGGCAAGTCATCTTCATCCCGGGCAGGGCCAGGGCCAAACCCGGGAGGTATATCATCATCATCAACATCAGGAGGGGGTTGAGAATTAAAAGAAGTTACACCCAGATGCAAAGGAGGTTCTGATGCATAATTCACATTCATATTTGTTTCTTTATCTTGCGGTCTCCTAGTAGAGAAATGTTGCTTTTTTGAGCTGCGTTTATGGTAAGAAGATGAGTTGGGTGATACTGTGGAAGTTAAATGTACTTTTCTCCATACAACAACACCAATTAGGCCATTATCCATAGATTTAAGCACTTCAGTATCATCCTTGGGCAGGTTCTTGCTTAGCATTTCAAGTATTTTTGTGTGCGGTGGACAGAAATAGAGTTCCACTCCTGGCGCTGGTTCAGCAAAACCCAACCTCTCGTCCATCACGTATGAATCCACCACCTGCAATGGGGCAATTTTGAGTAAGCAAGAAAACGATGCGCGTTGTTAGAAGAAAATATGAGAACAAACAAGGTTGTGTGGTCACCTCAGAAAGGCTAGCATGCTCATTCTCAGAAGATCCCTCCTTCAAAACAAATTCGACAACCTGCAGTGCAGAAAGTGAGAATTCATCAACGAGTTCAATGGCAAAATGAAAAATAATACAAATATATTTATACACACATATACATACACAGTTATAAACGAATGTTAAAAGTCTATCATCCTTTTCTGATTTCTGCAGTGCTATTAACCTTTCTTTTATTCTCGTTTAGACTTGCCAATTTCTACAATTTCTGGGTGGAAATTTCCGTAATCCATTTTCTTCTATTCCCCCAACCCACCCATCCATTCTCCCATATCTTTTCCAAAGAAAAAGTAATGTATCATCATGTCCAAACACATTCTGGATAATTGATCAACTAATTGATTCAGATAACATGTGATTACTATTTTACACTGTTACAATATAGATATGCTTATCATATACGATTAGGGTCATTTTTCTTTTCATCTTGGAAACAAGGGACTCTCTCTTTCCTTTTATTTTCAAGGCCATCTTGGAGTTATAATTCTTGAGGCAAGTCATTATTACTATAACCTTTTTTTTTCCAGCAGAAATAGTAAAAATGACAAATCAGATTGAGTTGAAGAGTTTGCAACTATTTGTTTCATCTGGCATGGGCATAGATGCAAAGTATTAGCCATTACAGAATGCTATCTTCTCTATTTCCAGCAAAATGTTCAGTCGAACAAAGAACTTTCAAAATAAAATTATTCATGAATAAGATGGGTAAGGGGGACCCAACACAGAAACTTATTTCTTTTCATTTTTTTCCCGGTAGGGGTGTGGTTCTTAGACAAATTATTCATCTAGAGATAAATAGTTCCCTTTTATTTTTTGTCTCACACAAGCAGCTGACATACATTCTCATTAGTTTATAACAAATGCCATTTGCCATGGATAAAAAGGAAGGAAACTTGAGATACCATGACTGCACGACTTCGGGACATAGGAAGTTCCTGAAGGAATTTTTCAAAAGCATCAAGTCTTACTCTACCCTTGATCTCAAGAGAGCTGGGCCACTCTTTTGTTGATGTTTTTTCACCACTGCAAGAAGAGAAGGCATATCAGCTAAAAAGCAACCAACAATACAGAACATGACAAGAAATTTTTCTTCGGTAAGCAAGACAACAGATTTTTCTCTTTCAAATAACATTATAACCCAGTGAAGATCATATTAAAATGCATCCCATTTTCAAAACAAATGCAGTGCATTTGTCAGCTAAGATCTGGAGATAGCATCATCACGGACCAGGAATCGTTGTCCAATTGAAATTGAATATAACATCCATTGCCTTAACATAACAGTTCATGTTAATTCAAGCTTGAAAAACAAAGAGAAGTGATTATGAAGTGTAAGTGCATCAAGTAGGGGTTGTTGCATGGTGCACTACTAAGAAAATTTGACCGATGCGTGTCACATCATGAATTCGATTTTATGACATCCACTCGCACTAAAAAACAATGTTTTAGGTCTGTCTCCTATCTTCCCATCTTGGCACCCCACCGCACTGGCGGAACATGCACTGCATATCCTTTAAAGTACATCAAGGGATCTATAGAAAGGAAGGTTATCCAATAATGACCTTGATTGGTTACCAAGGAAATTTGAATCTAGCACAGTAAACCAAAATGCAAAACACCATTATATTTGTACATTCAACCTAAAGTTAGTTTTTTCAATTGATATTTTTTATTCCAAATAAAAGGCAGTTTCTGGACCAATTTTCAAAGCGATCAGGTTTTATACATTTGCTTGAAGTGAAGTTCCAGTCTCAAATTTCTGCAATTTCATTCAGTATAACAATGCTCCAAAGTTTATTCTGTAATCAGAATATAAAACTAGTCTAATCAGCATCATTATACATGATGTTTATAGCTAATTTAGGTCAATATATATGTATGTGTACAAGTCGGTGTATGCATTATTTTGTTTCTAATAGAATACACTTGTTTAGGAGGCCCATAAGCAAGAAAAACAGAGAATGTTTAGTCAAATATAGGTTTATGTAATACAAATATAAAGAAAGAGAAATAAACAATAGCTTCAACAGGTATGCAAATGAATGAATTACTATCCAGGAGATAATTTCAATATCTGAGAGGATGCGCAATGATCCTATCACAACCTGATAAGGAAGTTAGAATTGGGCCTCTCACAAGTTCAGCACAAAAACATTGTGCGTGCCACTGACAGAATAATTACAGACTATGACATTCTTGAAGCCAAAAAGCACATAAAATAATTGAAGATACGTGCACACACAGAAGATCATACGGATAATGAACAGTAAATAAGATATAGCAGCAGACACAGAAGATAATACAGGTAATGAACAAGTAATCTAATTACGAACTGCAGCAGGGAACAATTTGCAATAATGAGAATGTTTACTAAGAAGAGGCACACCTTCTAAAGCAGCCAACAACTGTGACCATGGCCGAAATACTAATCTGAAGTATACCTTCCCAAACATGTTCACCCTTAGACGCACCTCCAGGAGGGGACTTCTTTGGTTCTATAAGATTCTCACTGGATTTCAATTTCACATCAAATTCTGTGTACTTGACGTCCATTTTATCAGCCTTACCCTCTTTGTCAACTTTACCTGAAGTGGTCTCTTCAGGATCTTTAGAAGCTAGATCAGAAGCTATCAATTCCTGGTCAGCTTCCAAGCTTTCCCTGTCTGAATGAGGTACAGTCTTTCCAGCATCCACTGGTAAGTTTTCAAATGGAGGTTCTGAGTCAAGGGATTCCATAAACTCATCTAGGGAGACAATAGGAGGAAGAAAATCCACATCCTTCAATTCCTCCACAATCAGCCCTTGCATTAAATCAGCCCCGTCACTTGGGATAGTAAGGCTACATGAAGGATCCTGTTTTTCTGAACTACTCTTGTCATCTACAACATTCTCTCTGTCATTGTTTCCATTAGATTTAGCAGGGGGTTGACTTCCAGTCTCCTTTTTTTTGGGTCGATTGTGAGAGAGCGAACTTGTCCCAACAGAAACCTCCACAGAAACACCATCATCTTGATCAACTTCTACTTGAAACTCACCCTTGTGTGTTTTCTTCACCAGACGCCTTATATCAATATCTGAATCAGGCAAAACTACCATTTGAGCAAGCTCTTCTGCTTTTGCCATTCGCCACTCAGAAAGCTCCTTTGAAGCAAGTTCCTCTGCCGTCATAGAACATAATCGCTCAGGGGAAATTTCGCCAGATATGACTCTTTCTCTCAGTTCTGGATTACTACGATCTTTTAGATTGAACAACAGAGATCTTCCCTTCTCTTTATATTTCTTATTCACACCTCCAAATAATTTGAAGAGTTCTGCTTCAATCTTATAGGCTAAATTTTGAGGAGACTGAACTGCTTGCTCTCCCCTAGCTGCACCCACATTCTCGTGCACCAACTTGGGTTTTTTGGCCGCTTGAACTTCCTTTGTTTCTGCCACCTCCATATCAAGATCCATTGCCCAAGTCAGCCCATTTCCCTGCAAGAGTTCATCTTTGACAAAGAAATTGTCACCCAATGAAACATCCCGATGGAGCAAAAAAGTGTCTTGTCCGTTGCAATTCAAGGTTTGTACTGAATGATCCATGCCTTCTATAGTCTGAGATGTGCTTTGCCCATCCTTGAGTTTATCAGCAGAACAAGATTCTTTGGAGGTCAAGGTATCCATAGGGTTTCCAGAAACATAGTCGGAAGCATCAGCAGAGGTAGAAGTGGATTCAACAGGCTGAGAACCTTCCTGCATCTGCCGTGGACTAACTGCAGCTTCACTCAGAGATTTTTTTGCCTTGTTTGAGGCTTTATTTTGATTCTGAGAAACCAAGGCCAATGCAGAAGCTAATGAATCCCTCATCTTGGACCTAACAGATTCAAATGATTCAGTCTGAACTTTGGGAGAATGTTCCATTTGCACAGTTCGATTTTTGGGAGTGTGTGAGTGCTGTGACCCAGATCTACTAGAAATGGATTCATTCCTTACCATTCTCTTATTTGGTGCAGGTGAATTTTGCAAACCTGAAGTACCAGACATGGATTGCATCTGTATAGTTTTTTTATGAGGTACAGATAGCGGCTGCAAACCAGGTGCACCAGAGAGGATTTCCATGTGTGCCATAGGCTTGTTTATAACTGGTAGCTGTTGAGGCACGAAATTATTGGACATAGGTTGAGGCTGTTGAGGCACAAAATTATTGGACATAGGTTGAGGCATAAAATTATTGGACATAGGTTGAGGCACAAAATTATTGGACATAGGTTCCCTTCGCTTATTTGATAACAACTTCTGTGAACCCATATTGTTGAACATTGCTTCCATTTCTCCAACATGCTGGTTTGGCAATATAAACTGCTGCGACCCCAAATCGCTCTGCTTAGGTTCCATCTGCTCAATATGCCTGCTTAATGCTGGTAAGCTCTGTGACCCAGGACTGTCAGACATGGGGTCAACTAGTACCATTTGATTGTCTGATATTACCAACTTCTGAGATGCAGCATAATTGGAAAGAGGCCCAACTGTTCCAATTCGCATGTTTGATATTGATGGGTCCAGTTTGTTGGACATAGGTTCCATCTGGCCCACCTGCTTGTTTAGCAACGATAATTGCTGCGATACAAGATTGTTGGACATGCTAGACTAGCACCATAAAACATATACATCTGCAATTCATATTTTAAATTTAATATGCTCAAATCACGATTTTATGATGCGCCTTTATGTCATCACTAGAACGGAAATATGGACCCCTGCATTCAAAAAAAAAAGTGTGACTATCCCCTTCAAAACCACAGCTCATGAGCAAAAGATAAAATGAACCGACAGATTATGCAGGTTCAGCTGTAAAAATTCAATAGATTGAACAACATATCAACAAAACACAGAATATATAGTTGAAAGAGCAAAAGTCAATGTTTATACGACAATATTTCTTTGTGTCAGCACACGTAGAGGCAACACTTGAAAGGCAGAAAGTTCACAAACTAATTTTAAAACCTTTTTACTATAGCCAGATCCCTACCTCGTAGGTTAGAAGTACAGAAGTAATACACATTACAAGTGACAAATATACTCTTGTCATCAGTCACCTATATATTTGTTTCAAGATCTCCAATCTCCACGAAAATCGGGATCTAGGATCAGATGGCAACTTTAAATAATTCATACCTCTGAAGAAAATAACCAAATAGACTGAAAAAAATTGAGTTTGTGAACGTAATTCCTCTAGAAAATTCTTCCTTGAAGATGCCACATGCCATTGTTTCCACAAGACTGGCACTATTTAAAGGTTGCATACTCAATACGATGCTAATTGATCTTACCAAATCTTTATTGCAGATAGATATGCACACCATTTCAAATCAAATATTAAATTAAGAAAAGCTAAGAAGAATATGAACACGTCAACAAGAATCTCAAAAGACTAGGGCACACACACGACAATAAGATCTTTATTTTATATATAAGAATGTTACTATTTATGAAAAACATTATTTCATTATAACTAAATCTAATATTCTATTACGAGATTAAATTCACTAGTTATAAATTACAAAACCAGAATCACCATTGTCACATAAAGAAAGTCATGGTCATGACAAAGACACAAAGATTTTTGGTGTATATGGGCATAGATATGTATGTAGTTTGATAAGGTTCTGTCCTTTTCTACTCTCAAGTCCAATCTTTTGATTAATTCTTTGTAAATCTTATGCTTTTCTCCAAACTGTCTATAGTTTTTACTTCTATAAAAATCTTTAATTTGATTTATTTTTTACAATTATTATTTCTTCTCCATGCTAAAGGAATGACTTATCCAATGCACAAGTCTCAATAATCGCATGTCAGTGTTTGAAAAGTGTTCACCGTGTGTAAACTATAAACCCATCCAAACACATCTGGAAGTGTCCAAGAAATGAATTGTCTTACACAAACACAATTCCTCATTAGAAGTGTCCATATTTTCCCAGTAGAATATAAACATGTTTCATATGACGATGTTGTCTTGACGAGTGTGCTCACTCGAGCATGTTTACATAAGAGAGAAAAATATAAAGAAGAAACTAGGAAAAAATATATATATAAAGATGACTTTCACATTAATGAAGAAAAAGAGCAACCAAAAGGAAAGCACTTATATATTAAACAGCACAGGCACAAAATAATAGCTATAGATGTGGAACAAATAACAAAGCAAACCACAGGTAATAGAGCAGTACAAGGCTTTACAATGGAGCAGCTATCCAAACAAGATTGTTACAAAAATTAGCTCGTTAAAAGGGCACTTCTGGGATCCTTGAAAAATATTTTCAGACTTCATATTCGTTTCTTTCTATTCTCACAAAAGCTTTGCTTGGAGTCAATTGCAGCGAACAAACAATATGTACATATCCAATCCAATTGAGGATGAATAGGAGGAAACCTAGGCTTACTAACGCCAATACACTAAGTTTTATGAACAGTTCATCCTACAGATAAAATTTAGGTGTGCTTCACTTACATTTTCAGTAACAGCGGGTAAAAGGGCTAGCCCAGTGCACGAGGCTCCCACCATTGCGGGGTCTGGGGGAGGGTCTGTACAAAAGTCTTACCTCCGCATGCAGAGAGACTGTTCCACCAAGGCCCACCCTCTATTTTCAGTAACAAAAGGTCCACTACTTAAAACCAGAGTTTCCACAATTTGTACTATACTCAATAGGTGATTCAAAATCCATAGCTGCTGAATAAAAATGAAATTTCATCTAGAATGCCATATATTGAACTCATATTTTAAACACCAAATCTATTGTTAAGGACCAGAAAATCGTAAAAAAAAAAATTAGACATACCATTCAACCATGGTTGACCAAGTCTAGTATGAATATGGCGTACAAAAGCATTCTTGCATATCTCCAAGGCAGAGACAACGCATGATGGTATTTTTTAAAAAACTTGAAACATTCTACAACAATGTCATTCATAATTACATATACAAATACCAACAGCCTCAACACGCATGCAGTTAGACGAGCAAGATAAGAAAAACTTTAGAACGTTTAACTTCATCACACAGTTCTGCGAGAGAAAAGATACTCTGAGAATATTTGAGATCGACACAGACTCATTTGCTATGACAACAATTTTGGAAACAATTTGATCTCTTCTATTTATTATTAATGATGTGTTGCATGCATCTAAGCGTCTAGCCGCCTCCTTCCTTTAAAGCAATACCCAAATTGAAGAATACCAGGTGGTGAGTGTAGAAGCTGCCAACTTCAACAATCATCTCAAATTATATAACATGCCTTTCTTAAATTCTCAAGAGCATTCAACTCCTTTAGTACCATAATGAGTAATTGGTGAACCCTTTTCTTGTAGTGAGCAACACACAGAGACATTCTCACTACCCTCCCACACCCCCAACCCACCAAAACCAAGGAAGGGGGGGGCGGGGGGGAACTACTTATTAATAACCAAGTTTGTTGATTTCAGTAAGAATGTCTTTGATTTAAAGGTTTTATTGTGGATTTAAGAATGAGATTTGGATTCGAGACCTTCAAATCCAAATCTTGCGTTCAGGACGCAATCCTCAAAATGAACTTGAATTTTGACCCCAAATCCAGCTTTTGAACTTTGCTATGAAAATAAGATTTATGAATTATAAGGTATGAAGTGTTATTAGCAAATTCACAAGAACCAAAAGCAAATAAGAAGATTGACCCGAAAAAAAGGTTACAAAATTAAGATCATCAATGTCAATGCTATTCTTTTTTTTCTTTTTTTTGATCAGTAAAGATTGTATAAATAGTGTTTAAAAGGGGAACGTGTCCCTCAAAAGCTACATAAGGCCAATGTCAGTGCTATTCTTACAACCACAATTACTAGTACCCTTGTCACACAACCAGAGACATTACAATCACCAACAACGCACCACATCTCCACCACCACAACCATTATATTGTTCTTATCAACACTCACTTGGAACTACCACCACTAGCTATACTACTTCAATCTCCATGGCAGCACACAGCTACTGGAATTATCTTTCACCGTTGCTATAACCATAATACCACCACCAAAATATCTCCCACCATCCTCCACTAGCACCCCATCTCCAAAACAGCACCAAATAGGTATCAATGCAACCAACACAACCATAATACAATTGCTAATGCCACCACTATCACCACATTAATCATAAAAAATCATAGCTTCATCTGGTTATAGTCAACACCACCATCATATCATCCTTCAAGGTGACTCCACTATCACCATCACTATCATATCCACTACTAGCCTATCATTACACGATTCCAAATTATTATTTTGAAAATGTTAAATTTAAATATAAATTTACAAAAAAGAAAATCTCAATGACACGTCCAAATAGTGGAATTCAAGTTCCACTAACTTAAAATTCTAGGATTTTCAATTATTATAATTAAAAAAAAAAATTGATAAGTAATTCTTAGAATTAACAATTCATATATCAATTCCAAGTCTATGAACCAAACACACCGTTTTGGTTTTTGTCAACTGTGGGTAAACGTGTACAGTCACATTGGCTGCATCTTCATTACATCATCTAGACATTAAGTTAGCATAAGATTAAAAAATGATCAAAACAAGAACCATGTATGCTTCAAGAATGGTTGAAGGAACTGGTTTTTCCAGTGCCCTGTCCAAGTAAGCAATGATGAAACTGCCACAGATTTTTGTTGCATAATCTCGAACTATATTGATTCATTGAATGAGCCAGAAATAACTTTTTTTGTTAAACCCTGGTATATATTAGATCTTTAGACAAAAGACTATAATTTTGAAAAAGTTGACTCCTCCAAGAAAGGGGAAATAGAATTATATAATATGATATATGCAAAATCAATTCCACTAAAGAGAGAATGAAAAAAAAAAAAAATAATCTTCCTTAAAATAGGGTGAAGCGTTGGAGCTGGAATAGAAAATAAAATAACTTTTATGAAAAAGAAATGAAAAAACACCAACTTGAAAATACCGATTACAACAAGAGCATAATCATCCACAGTTATGTTTTTATTAGCTTCCAGAATTTCAATTGAAGACTTCGAGGCACCCAGCTCAACCGCTTAACAACTCTCGGACATTGTACACATAAAAAAATTTCTTAAAACTTCTGGCAGAGGCTAATAGCTCAAATAGTTTACATTATGTAAATCAAACGAAGGTCAAAACATTCCATTTAACCAATCACAAAAAAAAATAAAACGAACTCTAAGTATCTGGCCACTAGTTGTATGCATAAAATAACTTAAAACCCCTGAGAGGAAGATATGATATCAATCACCACCATAATATTGATGAAAAACTTCAATATGCTTCTTTGCTGCCAATATGCTTTAGATTTCGACAAGCTTTTAAAGCCTGAAGGTAAGATTTGACAAATTGAAAATTAGAAAGAGGAAACAAAAGCAAATGTAAAACGATATTAAACTACTTGGGCTAAAAAATTAAGTCATCACTAAGGTTTCTCTAACTCTAGTTTTTCGCAAGTACCATAAATAAGGCCTTAATTATGTATTTCATTCCCAACATATAGATCAATGAAAGAGAGCTATATAGTATAACTTAAGAATGGGTTAAACCGTACACCAGGGCAGCATTCCTAAAAAGCTTCTGAAAGTCATATTCCTACTAGATTAAGCTTTCTTCGTAGGGTCCACTTTATTTTAGAAGATCCTGATAACTGCTGACCTTGGTTCGAAAGATAGATATTCATAATCAATTTGTTAGAGCAAACACCTGCCCAAGTAACCCAATTGGTACTGCACTGTGGCCAAAGTCATTAGGTCCATTACAAACCTTCCATTACGATAAGCTGGCATACTACAAAAGTTATCTGCTCAAATCATGGCATTTCAAAGCTCAGGTTAAGAGAAAAGGCAAGTTTTGGAAGTTGACTGCTCTTTCTAAAAGGATTCGACTAAAAGACACAGAAAGTTTTGAACGTTGACACTGATATTTTGAATTATTACAGGAGAGGAACCCCAAGAAATTCTTAGAATGTAAAACTCATGTTTAGTTCGTTGTCCATAAATTCTAAAGACTAATTAACGTCTTGAGCTTCAGTTGAGGAGCTTGTTGAAATTCCGTGCTTTATTTATTTATTCCCCTTTTGGGAGGGGGATCAGTTACCGTTTGGTTATCCAAAATGTTTCAACTCTTTGTGCCCTTTCATTTATAAGATGTAAATTCATATAAACTAATTCATGCAAATACAATAATCTACCAATAATAAAAATACTTGAAGCCATATTAAAACGTAAGACAATGGAAGTGATATAAGCTATAATTCAAAGTTTCCCTTTTTGTATTACTTGCCCTTTTCTCCCCCTCCAAGAAAACCACACAGAAAGAGAGAGTCAGCTCAGACACATGTTTCGGATTCAGTATTTTATGATTTGTGATATATATATATATATATATATATATATATGATACAACGGTATTGCACTCGATTACCATACAAAGATAAAACTAAATTAACATGTAGAATGATGAGAAAATTATCAGTAATACACATCTACAAAGAGTGCTAAATACCACAATTTTGGCTGCTAATTAAACTCACACAACTCTGACAATTCTTTAAATTTCCCTTTCAATCTATGAATCTATACAGCCAGATACAAATTCATTTATAAGAGAATATAATTACCAAAAAAAAAATAAAAAAAATAGGAAAAAATAACAATATACGAGATTGCGGTGGTCGGGAATTACCTGATCGGAAGATGAAACTGCGGAGGAGAGAGTGGGAAGCTGAGAAGTGAGTCGGCTAGAGAGGAGAGAGAAAAGGTCTAGTTTATCTGCTAAAACAATATAAACCCTAGAAAGATCCACTCGTGCTTGACGAACCGCTTTCAGGAGCGGGGTTGGCTTGACACGTGCCATGTATAAAGTGGGACCCGCTTGCGGTGGACCGATTCCTGATCCATGAGCAGATGGTTTTTGACGGTTAGATTTGAAGACTTCTCTGCTTGATATGTACGAAAATATATATATATATATGGACAATCTCGTCGTACGTTGGGTTGGAATGACGAAGTAATTTAATATATATAAATTAAGTGTTAACATGTTAGTTTAAATTTTCAAGTCTAATTGTAAAACACTCCATTTGTTACAATTATTATTAGAATTGGATCGAATCTTTTTTCTTTTTCTTTTTTCTTTTTTTTTTTTTTTGACCCAGAACACTCCAAAACAAGACCCTTAGGAACCCCACCTTGAAGTATTAAACTGGAAATATGGCAGCCTGCCCCACAGCTGCAATATCGAGTAAGTCGAGAGAACATAAAAGGCTTAGAAGAGTCGAACCTTATCCTCTTGTGTGCAAGCCCCAAGCTCTCCCATCACCGCTATGCCCTCGGGGGCATCGGATCGAATCTTTGATCAGGTGTTTTGTCCGTCGATTCAAATGTAATTTTATTAAATGACAATTATCTTCCTTCATTATATAAAATGTAATATAATATATGGTAAATTACTTTTTATATATACATATATATTTGTTAGCCTCCTTGAGATAAATTCAAGTAGGTTTAATTTTTTTTTTTTCATTATCCAATTTGAGATAAATTCAATGAAAGATTACGGAATTAGGATTAGGTTTTTATTAAAAATTAGAGATGTTTTAGAGAGAAGAAAGAGAGGAATTTTAGATAAAGAAAGAGGCCTAAAACTCATCTTAATAAGTTTAGTTTTAATGTTCTTCTAAGCGATAACTTGGTAAGATTAAATCTAATTGTTAGCCTACTTGACGAGGGTGGTGTGTAAGGTTTGGTTTTTAGGGGTGATTTGGGTATTTTTTAAAATGATCGGGGAAGTTCGTGTAATTATGACAAACTTCAAAAAATGTCGACGTAATTTACTATATATTACAATACAAATGCATTGGTGACTTTTCACACTCTCATGCCAATGTTTTTTTTTTTTTTTTTCATTGATAAGAAACTCACACACACGACATTACTCATACATTCTACTTATTTGGAAATTCGAACTCTCATCATATATTTCGGAAAGCATAGGAGATACCACGGGATGACAAGGCCCTTGATCTCTCCGGGTCAAAATAATAAGCTGTGTAATTTATTTAATTATCAAGAGATTAGAATAAATTTTTTTTTTTCTTTTAACCTCACAAGCAAGATATTATTAAAATCGATAATTAATACAGATAGCATCCACTACAGCCTTCCACCTAGCCCAATGTATATATTCCCAACAGTACATGATTATTATTATTATTTATTTTTATTATTATTATTTTTTTATTTTATTTTTATTGAGAAGAGCCAACTTTCCCAACTCATGAGTTGCACCATCAGTGACAACAAAAAGACAGTTGAAAGTTACCATATATTGATAATAGCCTCTATAACAGTAGCTTCGACATTCAAACCCATTCAACGCACCAACCACCAGTTAAACGTTGGCCCTCCAATATGAACCGTTGAAAACCCATTTTCAATGACGAGGTGTAAAGCTTCCATAAACACTAATCCTTTGTTTGGGTTGGCCCACAAGTTTTTATTTTTGAAGAGCGAGAGTACAAGCTTGGGTCCAAACCAATTACAACATGTGTGTGTGCCGCCCATTCGACCTGACTCAACCTAACTCGTCTGGTTCGGGACCTAAAAGTGTGTGGGTTCTTAAGATTTAATAAAGGATAAAATGGGAAAAACACCCTTATGTTACAAATATCATCCTTTTTTTTTTTTTTTTTTTTTTTTTTTTGGGTACACAAGTATGCTAACTTAGTAAAAAATGAGCAAACAAAGGGCTTAATTTGTATAATATGTCAGAAAATCACATTTGTATGCCCTTTTGCTCTCTTCAAAATGCCCTTATACCATTTTAAATATAAATATCAGTTCCCTGTCATTTTGGTTAGGACATTTTGGTCATTTTACATTTATTTCATTTTTTACTTCTTTTTTTTCTTTTTAAATACTTAAGGGCACTTTAGTCGTTTAATTGTTTCACTGACAATAGGCCCTTCTTCGCACCAAAAAATAAAATATTAAAGATTTTTAAAAACCTATAAGAGATTATATACTATATTTGCATACCATAGGAGTGTTTATCGCTCACAAACCTTCCAGCATAATCCAACCTAATTCGGAATTCATTAATCTTCGTTATAGAATAAATTTTTTATTTTTTTTTAATTTAAAAGTTTTCAAAGTACAAAATGACATCCCAATTCAGTTTATTTATTTATTGGAATTTAAAAATGAGTGTTTTATATGTAATTTGAATAGACCATACAAAATCATCTTCCCATTCATTTATGAAATTTAAAAAGGGTGTTTAATAAGAAATCATCTTCCCAATTAAGTTTTTATTCAATACTATTTTTTTTCTTTTTTTTTTTTTCTTTTTGTAATTTGTCTGTCCAATTTTCATTATAGACATTCTTATTTCTGGGTTGTATTAGACTATACGAAAGCACAATTAACACTCTCATAATTTTGATTTCAGTGTTGTTCTCGGGCCTTTTGATATCATAAAGAGTAACTTAAATTGAACAAACATATTTGATCAACTTCAGATAAACATGTAATCTTGTACATGCGTGTGGCTTGGGCTCTTCATTTAGATGCCTTTTGTTCAATGTTAACTATAAATTTTTAATTTATTTTGGCTAGATGCTGTCAATATTTGTGCAATATTATGTTATTCCTAAGAATTGCTTACTATTTGTTATTTGTTATCTTCAAATTATAAAACCTTGCATTTTCATTACTTGCATCCTACATACAGTTTCCTTTAAATTCAAAGTACGGAGAAAACTCATCCTCGAATCCTTAATAAATCGCAGCAACCGGAAGATCATCACCTATAAGAACCAGTCTAACCAAAAGAAGTGTGAGCAATGAATTTTTAAAATTTTCTGATTTAATTGATAACTACAATCACTGACTTTATAATCGGAGAGTTTTTTTGTAGGCATCACACCGATGTTATTTATTGGCAATAAGCAATACGGTGTGTCGCATCATAATCACTCATCACTAATCAACAGTTGACGCCATCTGTAAGCATGATAGTTCTCCCAAGAAGACCATAGTTTTATTGCGATCCGGTTTGGCCATTGACAAGGAAACATCGTTACAAGTTTCTGGTCAGAAGAAAATGTTCGGGGAGCACCCGGACTTTCTAAACAACCGAAAACGCATCACAGCATTGGAACAAGAAGTTCAAAACTTGAACCAAGCATTGAACCAACTGGTCCAACAAAATGCCATAGATTTCGTTATTGATCATCTTTCCCCGGGTAAAAACTTAGTCCAACAAATAAGGTTGCCCTGCATGAACTTACTGATTGTCTTTCCCCAACCAAAATTGTTTAATCATTCCCCAGTCTCTCTAGCTTTCCCTCTTTCCATTTAGCTTCTTTAGCTAAATTATATTCATTTTTTCTTTGTTTTAAAGTATCCACTAATTAGGGCTGCAATCAAGCCGAGCCTTGGTGTGCTCGAGCTCGGCTCGGCTCCAGTGATAGAATGCTCGAGCTCGAGCCGAGCCGGGAAATTTTGGTTTAGGCTCGGCTCGGCTCTGTTCAGCGAGCCGTGAGCCGAGCTCGAGCTTCTTTTTTTTTTTTTTTTTTATCAT
>JAOTQH010000057.1:2322604-2335772 GCA_025631255.1 Cornus kousa | reverse complement strand
TGCCATCAGTGGGAGTGAGTGTGTGTGTAGTAGGAGGATCAAATTGGGGATTTAACCCTATACTTAAAAAAGGTTGTACGTGAATCGGGCTACCAACGCCACGTGTTTCCTCTTCAATGTCGAGTTCTAATGGTCCTTGATTGGGTTGTAGGTAGGGCTGCAATCGAGCCGAACCATGGTGTGCTCGAGCTCAGCTCGGCTCTAGTGATAGAATGCTCAAGCTCGGCTCGGTTCTGTTCAGCGAGCCACGAGCCGAGCTCGAGCTATTTATTTTATTTATTTTTTATTTTTTTCCGCATCTAACAGATCTTTAAAAAAAATAAAGAAATAGATTTGCATAAATAAAAAGAGAGAATTTTGGGAGAAAAAAAGAAAGAAAGTAATAAATTTGATTGAAAATTAAACTTTCCAGAGTTGATTTTGATGGAAGAAGTTGAGAGATGTGCAGATTAATAGTAAATTCCAAAATCTATACTAAAAATCAGTTTGGATGAAAGACAATTAATACATAAAAATCAAATATAAGAAGAGAAAGAGAGAGGAGTAAGATTTCATGACAGAAAGTAAATTGTTGAGTATGTTGCCGCTGCTACTTGGGCTACTAATAATTTTAGAAAAAGGAAAGATGATTAGGGTTAGACATCATACATGGGCTTGGGTTTGATTGTACAAATAGACTTGTGTTTGATTGTACAGATGGGCTTGGTTTTTGTTTTAAAATGAATAAATGATAAAATTGGGTCTAAAACATAACTAAAAAATTTAATGGGCTTGTGTTTGATTGTATAGATGGGCTTGGTTTTTGTTTTAAAATGACTAAATGATAAAATTGGGCTTAAAACATAAATTAAATTTTTAATGACTTATGGACTAAGCCTTCATAACATAAAATTTTATATTATAATTGGATATGTATATATATATATATATATATATATAATAATCGAGTATGTTCGCGAACGTCTTATCGAGCTCGGCTCGTGAACGGTTCATGAACAAACGAGCCTAGCCTACTGATGTTCAGGTTCGGCTCGTTTATTAATTGAGTCTCAGAATTTAGTTCGAGCTGGGTTCATTTATAAATGAACCGAGCTCGAGCCGAGTAATTAATAAGCCGAGCTCGAATAGTTTGCAAACGGCTCGGCTCGTTTGCAACCCTATCACAATTCATGGCACCTAATATTAATGTCTATATGTTCCGTATAACCATCTTAACTTTTTGTGACTTATTTTTATTGTGTCCGTCAGAATATTCGGTGTGCCCTAAAAAGGGTGCGAATCTTGGAAACATTATTGAAAACGTGATTTGTACGTTAGTTGCCAGGCACAACATTAAAGTAGTCTTGTAAATTTGTGAGAGAACAGTACAAAAGGAAATTAATTCCTAAAACATGATTCACACAATAATACTTATAGATCATGCATTTGACATGATTCACACAATAATATGCAAGCGGTAGGTCCAAATCTTTTTCACATTTTTTTATTTTTATTTTGATAGACAAGTAGAAATGGGAATGAAGATACTATTCAAAAACCCATGTGTAGTTTTATTACTCCAACCCTCAACCTTTCATTGGAAGGAGCAGGAAATGTTACTTGGACCAAGCCCTTAATAGCAAGTGTAGGAAGATGCTTGCTTGCCCATGAGAAAACTTGGTTCATGCTTAGGAGGGAGAGGTTCAGTTAGGGTTTGGGGGGCCAAATTTGGGGGTAAAACTAATAAAGGTTTAGCTAAATGGTCCTCCAAGATGACGCTTTTGCTTCTGAGAGAGGTTCAGTTAGGGTTTTGGGGGCCAAATTTGGAGGTAAAACTAATAAAGGTTCAGCTAAATGGTCCTCCAAGATTGGGAATAGAAAGAGCCCTGGACAATGGAAGAAATACGTTGAATCTAATCTAGATGACTCGGCTAGAGGATAACTTCAGGAACAATATCATAAAATCTGGGCCAATCTCAATTGATCTGGTGCTGCTCCAGAGTGTCACTCTACTCGGTTCTTCCTTATCTCACCCGGAAGCTGATGGATTTTCAGACGCGTGCGAGACAGTCAAAACAAGGGCAGCATTGTTGGCCGTCTGAGATCTTGGTGATGTTGATATACCCTAAGAGGATAATACACGGCTTCTTTGTAAGACAGACAACCTGGAAAATCTTGTCAACACTGAAAATCAAAGCAAAGTCCACATATGAAAATCTGGTTTTATGCTAGAGTGAATGTGTGTGGAAGCCAAGTCTAGGCACGAGTGACGGGGGGCATGGCTGACCTAGGTCCCATCACGATGTTACATACAATGCTGAAGTGAAATAAAGGTGAAACTCTAGGCTTATGATAGTCTGCTCCAAAGCAACTCCCTAGTTCTAGATCTCACTATGTCAATAGACCAGTTCACTTTGTCGCCAATGTTTTAAAGAAACACCAAAAGCAGAGTCAAAAGGAATTAGAGGCAATGAAGTTTTGGGCAAATTGTCCCAAACTCGAAGCATCACTCAATATACAAATATTCGATAAAGGTCATTATGTCACTAAATCTTAGCACAATTTTGTCCAAACCATTACCCACCCTACTTACAGACGTCGCAAGCTAGCAGCTGCCTCAGAGAGTGAACCCAAAATGCTCTCACCAACCTCGTGTTTACATAGGGGACATAATGCATTAATCTTTAGCCACTTGTCCACGCATTCCCTGTGGAAGAAATGAGTACATGGCAACTCCCTAAGCTCATCATTGTTTGCATACTTAGCCAAGCAAATGCAGCAAACCTGCAACAATAAAAAAAGCCCAGTCATTAACGTAGTTATTTAAGGGAAATAATGGGGCTCTGCTTACTGCAACCAAAAGAACCTTCCACGTATTAAAAATCAGGGTTTAATTATATAAACCCTCATCAATCTATTATTAACAATTGGTGCATGTCATCATACTTGCTCGGGAAAAAATATAAGCAACATTGGATTTAACGAAAGAAAATATGCAGGGCTCCAAGATGACCCAAACAACCATCTTGCTCTAGGTATTTTCATAGATAACATTCAATTTGAATTTTTTATTTTGTCCGAAATTTTGACTATGTTAAAACTTCTTGACAAACAATAATTACATTGCCCAAATTCAGCCATATGCACAAAAAAGTCCAATAATTTTTAAAAACTTCTTGAAATAGAAGAATTACATTGTCCAAGTTCAACCTCGTGCACAAAAAGTCCACTAATTTTAAAAGGTGTCAGTATCGTATTTTAATTCTGATTGGTACAGGAATTAACTGCTGAGCCAATTTAAAATCCTTGATCTAAATTTCTATAACAAGGCTCAACTTTTAGCTGCTTTTTCACATATAAACGCTTGCTAAAAGCATGATAGAAATCGCATCAACAACACACACACCACATTTCCATACAAGAAGATCAAAAAACTGTACAGTCAACATTACATGGTTGGATAAATCAAATTTTTAAATGCATACATAGAGACCCATGAGTAGGCAAGAACTATTCATCTATATTGAATTTTTATGTTGCTCTTTATCAGAAACTACTACTATTCCTTTTTCTGTCTTTTCTTATTAAGTATTGTATGAAGAGAAAAGGGGGAGCAGCAATTCTTATTCCTTCAAAGAAAGTGTTCGGCTCCTCCAGGAGTCCTCCTCACCAAAAAATAAGACAACAAAATAACCAATTTGCAGCAACACATTCAGGAAAGAAAAAATATTGATAATAATAATAATTTGCTGCCAAACTATGAAGAACACTGTTGGCTTTTCACTAAGAAAGAGGAAAATGAGGCTCACAAAAAGAGAGCCTCATTTTTTCAGTGAAAAACAGGGCAGCGACCTTCCATAGAATGAAGTGGTACAACAGTTCCTATGACCCAACAAACTAAGGGAGTTCAGAAAAAGAGAGGAGGACTCATTATTATTATTATTATTGTAAAAGAGAGGAGATGGACTTACTGCATCTTCTCCTGATATCACCCGCTCCTTTTCTGTTCCTGCAGCCACAACCCCACCCTCACCTGCACCTGAGTTGATTTCTCTATCATTACCATTTTTACCTTTCTTTATCTTAAACTTGTAGGTTGGCAAAGAATTTATCGATTCTGATGTGGCTCCTTTATTTTGAGTCAGATCCTCTCTGAAGCCCAGGATGGAAATTATACAAGGGAAGCAGCAGCAGATTGTAGCACACAGAATAAATGGCATCGCGTATCCAATACAGCTAAAAGTAAGAAACACTATACACAACCTGCAAAGGGAGAAAATGCACAGGTTGAGCTCCCAAAAAAAAAAAAAAAAAGAAAGAGAAGGAGAATATGTTAGAGGTGCTAATGAACAGTACGTGTACAAGTTGGGAGCCTCAGAGGCAGAAGAGTGCCCCCCGAAGACCCACACGTTGCCAACCACAAACCATACTGCAAAGAAGCAATCCAAAGCCATCTTGATGTATTCCACCAGTACCTTGAGTCTGCAAGAAAAAATCAGCTGATTTATCAAATGTAATATCTAACAGTAGCTTTTCTATATATCTTGCACCGTTTCAATAATAAAGAGAGAAATTTGCCCAGCCTCTCAAGAGCACAAATTTCAAAAGCATAAATAATGAATACTATTTTATTTTTTTGTTTTGAGAAGTATAAATGATGAATAATTTGAATGAGCAAATGATAGTATTCTATCATATAACTAACAGCAGTAAGCCTTATCAAATGAAAAAATTAGCTTTGAACACTAAGCAGTTGAATGAGGTATGGTCGATCAAATTTTGGAAACTTGTCTTCATCCATCAAATTTAAAAATCCTTGTTTTCACTGATGTCTGTCCAATTACGACAGTTATTGATGACCATCAGAATGTATAGAAGCAACGACTGAAAACCAATATGTTTGAGGTAAGGTTTACCTCAAACTACTAAAGGATACTGTTTTGGAAGGCTGACTGGCACCCCTAAGATAAATATCCCAAAGAAGAGCTCATTGTCATACTAATGCTACCTCATGCATAACCATACTTGGTCCCTTTCCTTGAGAGAATGCAATACAAAATTATTTTACATGTCATATATATAACAGTTGGGAGTTTATTGCCATCTAAACTTTCTCCACTCACTTCTGAAAAGGTTCCTGCCAATTAGTAATAAGAAGTTTACCCTAAACTATCTCACTCAATAAAGTGAAGGTTAAAGTCTAACAAAAAGACGGAATTCTATTGACTGGTTTGGATGCCAACGAACCATGTCAACATTTCTCTAGTGCTGTACATATCTATGACCTTTTCTTAACATAAAATCTCCAACCAAGCAACCAATCATGATATTACAGTCTACCATCCTCTAAAAGGAAAGAAATCTCTGAAAGGAACTACTTTTCCATGCTTTCTGGAGGTTCTGGCAAATAATGAATGTATGGTATTATATAATTAGATATATAGTGATTATCGGGTAACTGACCTAAGGACACACCTAAATTAGTCAAAAATAATAATAATAATAATTAAAATAAAATATAACTTATACTTAATTAGGTAAGACAAACAAGAAGGATCAAAATATGATGAAGGAAAAAAGAAGAGGTGAGGACATTTTCCTCATTTGGCAGGAATTAGGAAGGTAATAGGAATGGAATGAATTGGAAAGGGAATAAGTCCCTCTGGCCTACATACACATATCCATTGGGGCTTGAACCCCAACCTTCCCTTTGGAGAAAGGACATGTTAGTCAAGCCAAGAGTTTGATGGTTACTTTTTGACCTTTTTCCTTTCAAACTACACCCTTATCTACCATCTAATACGTTAATATCAACGGTATAATCATAATTAAGCAAGTGGCCTCCCTTTCCTTCCCTCCCTTCTGCATAACCAGACAGCAAAATTAATAACAATTTCCTTTCTACTAAACCAAATGGAAGGAGGCAAAAGAAAAAAGTATCCCACCCTTTCCTTACCTTACCTTTTCAACCCGTCTTACCTCATATATCCTCTCAATTTTCAATCCCTCCAACCAAAGAAAGCATTGTACTGGACAAAGACTAATTAACCGACCCAACCAAAGAAAGCATTAGACTGGACAAAGACTAATAATAAGCGAACCAAATTCAGATGAAAGGAACTCTCTCCACGCTCCTTTTTAACATGCAACTGATAACGAAATTGTCAAAGCGTCATGGCCAATTTAATTTTCAAATTTTCTTTCCTTTTCATCTGATCGATCAGAAGAACTTTTTTGTTTTCATAAGATGAAAAAGGGAATTATTCAATTACAATACAAAGATAAAACAAAAGGCAGAAAGATCTTCCTATACAAGTCATGCATTCAAACTAAGTCAGCTTCCTCAAGTTATTCACAGAAAATGTTGCCTGTTGACAAAGCTTGACCAAACTCAACTTGACCTTGCAAACAGAATACACATTTTGGACAGGAAGAAATGAAATTGCTAGCATCAAATTGATATGTGATAGACTGATAGTTTAGAGGCTAGGATAGGGACAAAATAGAAGTCACCAAAAACGGGAGGTAGATGGAGCCGTGTAGAATAGGAACCTAAATTTTCAAATTAATCAAAAGATAAATTCTACAAGTACGTGGAAAAGTATCTTGACTCTTAAAAGTACCTATAAAATCTAGATTTGCTTATGTACATGCACGAAGACTTTCCTTCCCATCAAAGTTGAACTATATGAAGAAATATGTTATTGTGTCAGCCCATACCTTAAGATTCCCTTCAGATTGACTTATCAAAAAAAAAAGACTCCCTTCAGATTGAAGGAATTGAAATGAATGGAATTAGGGCAAATTACCCTCATCTCCCCCGAGGTTTGAGCTTATCACATGAGATTAAAGATTTTAAAAAATCACCATGACACTCCCCTCAGAGTTAGCAAATATAACAGACTAACATTTTATGGGAATTTACTAATTTACCCTCCTTTTTACTATCATAATAAAAATGAAAAAATTAAGAAATGTAACATAACAAAAAAAGACTAAAAACCCCAAAGCCTTCTCTTCAATCCTTCCATCTTCACAACCAACCTCGTGTCCAACACAACCTTTAAGTGAACCCATTGTTCTTCTTCTTCAGATCAGATCTCAAAAAATTCATAGACTCTGCATCAAGAACTTGTGAGATAGAGAAGATCGGATAAATGTAATGTTACTTGGGTTACTGGTGTAGGATGGGAACGACCCATTCGTGATCAAGACTTGGTTCGAAATGTTAATGATGGTTAACGGGTCATAGAGGAATGTGAGTTCTTTGTTGGGGTTTTTGGTGCAGAGGATCAGGTTGAGGGCGGTCAACAGTGTGCAATAATATGTAATATATATGCAAATACATACGTATCTACTATAACAATACACTATATACGCAAATTGCAGAAGGATTTGAAGTAGGCAAAAGAAATGTTAAAAGTTTTCCTCACTGCTTTGACTTTGAAATTCCATGTTCTTCATTCCACGCTCATTTTCTATGTTTATGATCCCTAAACCCCACCTATATATATATATCTCTGTCTCTCTTCACTTTCCAAATTAAACACACCACCAACAACCTCATTTAGTTTCCCTTTATTCCATCTATATATATATATATATATACATGCCCATTATATCTATCAATATGATGGATTTAGATTTGAAATCCAAGATTGCGCCCTCTGGTATGGCCAACCAATCGTCGAAAATTCTCAAATGAACTTAGTATTTTAGTACCATACCCATTTCATGCCATCGATTTCTTGTCTGCGTCCGATTCGGCATGCTCATCTTATGAGCCACTACCTTCGTCTTCCAGAGAGCTGCAGCAGCTTTGCAATTCCAATTCTCTGCATCTCTCACACTCATTGCATACTAATAAAAAAGGTCTAATATATTATGTTTTGGAAGTGATGGGCATCTCGGCAATGGAATTCCTTTAATACATGCCACAACAGGAAAAGGAGAAAGATATTTGGATTTCATTAAAATCAAGAGAGGGAGGGTCACAAGCTTTTGGCATCTGCAAGATCAGAGTTGTCACAAGTATAACAGAGCTTACCTTTTATATTTTTATTCAGAAGGGTGTCTATGAGCAGAGGTGGTTGCTTGCTTGAATCAAAGGGATCTTCTTTGCATGAAGCTTCTATTATGACAACTGTCCACTAACCTCCATAACTAGTAGGTACTTCAGACATCCTTTTCAAAATCCATGTTTCATCAACATGCAGTTTTTGGTACAGCATTTAAACTACAGACATCCTTTTCAACATTGATTAAGAAATGTACATGTTACTTTCTAATACATAGAATAGAGTTCTTTTAAATTATTGTCTTCTGCTTTCTGTGTCTAATTCTTTCTTATACATAAAATAGAGTTCTTTTAAATTATTGTCTTTTGCTTTCTGTGTCTAATTCTCTATTCTTTCCTGACTCGGGTCTCTAAGGTCCCCTCCAGATTCTTTGGAGGATAATCCTTATTGTTGCCAAGTTAGGGCATTCGGTTTAGAAGAAAGATGCTTTATGCTGCCTATGGAGTCTGCAGAGGAAAGAGTGCAAGATTGTACAAAAACTGGGATGGTGTTACTCGTAGCTAGAGGTCATTTGCTTCTTCAGCCTAAATTTTTCTCCACTTAAAAAAAAGGAACACACAAATGTTGTCACCTAATTTGATATTCCTATAATCCTTGCAGTGTGAGAATTAAAACGGTGAATCTGAATCTAAACTGCTGCCAATCCTTCTGAAAGGAGCATCGTATTCGGGTTAACATCAAATTACAAATTAGACAGGTAAAAAACAGAAGGCAGCACCAACAAGGGTAAACATAGTTCAATTAATAGCAATAGTCCATACCTTGTAGTCAGTACTTCCACATTCAGGCCAAATCTAGATGATGTCCCAGTACTACGTCGATCTTCCCCTTCTGAAGTCCTTGTACTAAAAATAGATGAATAAGATGTAGGTCTCACAGCAAGGTTGCTAACAGAAGAACCCTGATGAGGCTGAGATGAATCTTGGTCTGAAGTCTGGTTGCGATGAAGATAACGCCAATACAGAATCGGGAGCGTTGCAACACATCCGGATGCATAACCCACAACCCATGCAAACAACGGAGCATGTGGGCGCTCGTGCTTTGACAAAGATAACACGACAATTGATGCAATAATCTGGCAAACTGTTAGACCAAGTTCAATAGAAATCCACAGACCAGAATTTAATGGATTCCTACGGTGGCGGCCTTGCCTATCCCCTCTCCTAATAAATGATGAATTTCTAGAGGTTGATCCATTGGCAGAAGATGCTGAAGGTTGAAAAACTGGGGTCCTCACACTAGTAGAAGGCCGGTCTTCGTGTTGCAGCGGATCAATGCCACTAAATGGTCTATCATGGGATGAGGTAGAAGAGGAAGCATCAATGCTACTTGTTATGTCAATTACGTGCTGACTGACATTGTGGTTTTCTGGTCGATCCATTAAGAGTGACAGTTTATCAACCTGGCTTTTACGATGTAGTCCCAGCAAGGTAATTGCCATCTAAGTCCACCAACAAACTATGAAGTAAAGAACACATGGATGGTCGAATGGAAAAAAACAACTTCAGGTCCCAACTCTCAACCGTACTTAAACTAGTCCTATATGATCACCCAGTCATACACTTGTGTACTCAGCAATTGGCACAAGAGATGGAGAGATATAGCCAAATTTTATCCTGCTGGAGAAGCAAAACAACAATAATATCAAAATCATAATTGTAATCTCTTCTCCTCTAAAGCATACACACAATTTTTGTTGCCATACAAAACTAAAGAAGAAAAGAAGAAAAAATGAATCTTATACAAGTAGAGGATATAGTTTCCTATAAATGGATGGGGGAGGGAGAGAGAAATTGATCTCAACTGACAAAAAAAGTTGTTTTAGGAACCAAAATGGAGATTATAAACAATGAAAAACCTGAAATAAAATTTCAATTCTTTTCATTATCTATTTTCTCAGCAATCAAACAGGACATGAAGGAAATATCAGAGGAAAATAAAACTATGAATTGAATACTGGTGTTTGATCAAAACACAGTAATAAACAATTAAATTTGACAATTCAGTGATTAAATCGAGCCATAATGTTTATAAGTCATATATACACAAAAAATTAAAGGGAAAGAAGAAAAAAAATTAAAAATTAATAAAAAAAACACATGCCCATGGAACAACTAGTTCTTAATCAAATCTAGTCAATTAATCAGCACCAATGAAGAGACTAAAGAATAATATTCAGCCGCCAGAATAAGAAATAAAGGTAAAATTCAAAACTTTGAAGAACAAATCACAGATTGCATATTACATCTTCTGCTCCATCATCAGAACAATAACTAAAACCCTAAAATTAGAGAACGTTGACTATCTTCAATTATAACCATCAAACCCTAAATTAACCTAAAAAAAACAATCGATTGGCACTTAAAATCCTCCAATACAATCAATCAACTGACAATTCAACATAATCAGTCCATATCGATGAGAACAATAAGAAACAGTGTTTCAATCTTGAACCCTGTGTATGGTTTTTTCACAAATTGAAGCGATAAATACACAGAGACATGGAGACGTAGATTGTATAGTGAAATTCGTAGACAGATAAAGACTTAGAGATACTACTGACCAGTGGCGGCCATTGAAGTTAGAGCTGAAGAAGAAAAAAAATCAGAGCGAGTTTGGTTGAATGGATGGTTGATTCACACACAGTACTAGGTTACTTTTTTTTAACGCGCTTTCTCTCTCTTCTTTGGGAGATTTTTATATCGCGTCGGCTTACGACATCCGTTGCTTCACTACGGCACCTGCGAATATGGACTTTTCCCATAGACTTTATCCGTACTCATAATGTATTGATTTTTTCTTTTTTTGTTTTGTAATGTAAATTGCAAAAATAATAATGATAATAAATAAATCCTCAAATTTGTCTATCAATAGCTTCATTTTTTAACTAAGAAACAATTTACACCAAACTCATTTTTTATAAAAGGAAATAAAAATCTAACTAATAAACTTTAATAAAAGTTATAATTAATATATTTTTGTTTATGAAATTAGACAACAATGAAAAGTAAAAGTTAATAGGATAGCTGAGATCGTCTTTTAATATGTGTCGATCATCAATCTCGAGCCCAAATAACTTAATTTTACACAAGCCAAAGGTAGACCATGGGTCCAAACATAGTTTTTTCGAGCCGCCTCCTCTTTTTCTCTCTCTTCCCAATCTCTCTTCCATGGGTGTGGGGAGGTGTTTTTGATTGCCTCCCACCAGTTAACAACTTGGCGTGCCTCAATAAGTTCGTTTGTGGGTATTTTTTACGTCGTTTTTTGTTTTGGCTGGCTAGATCTGCTCGTATTTTGTTTGTTTCAAACTCGACAGGATGGATCTGTTACTTTCCCTTCGGCTAGATCTCTGATCTAGGTCGATTTTTGTTTTCCCTGGCTTGATTTACTATTGTGCAGGATTGGATGTGTGGAGGCACCTTGTGGATGCAGTTTCAGAGCTGGTGCCTTGATGATGGCTTGACCTGTGGTCACTCCAGTTGCTGCTCTTTTCCCTTGGTGGTTTCCTTTCTAGAGCGGTGGCTCTCTCTTAACAAATCTGGAGCCTGTTCTTCATTTTATTGTATTACTTCATAATTTGTATGCCTTTATCTTGCTTGGCTTATACCTCTGTACTGCCACTTAGCTTGACCTTTGTGCCTTTCTAATGATAAAAAAAAAAAAAAAAGGTAGACGATGTAATTTGTAAACATCTTACCAACATCATTTCCCCAAACAATACATGTCCTACCGGGCTAGCACCATTATAATTTGTAAGTCCTTCCACAATATATTAGGAGATTTCATTTCGAAAATAAAGATTCTGTTTGGTTTGTAACTCTACAAAAAGAAAAAAAATTCTGATAACATTTTTTGTTGGGTTTATTGCTCAAAATAAATATGCATAAAATTAGTTTCCTTTTTCGTATTTGAAGGTTGAAATTTGTAAAGGAAAGTGTATCCCATTGTATTTCTATTTTATAATTTTTATCATTATGGTAACTTTTTGTATGCAAATTGATAAATACTCGTCCAACAAGGAATTGATTTTGAAGACTCTATAAATAGAGATGGGTGTGAGGGGTTGAAAGAAATATAGAGAGAATATGTAATGGGTTTAAGGGTGAATATATGTAATTTTGAGTGTATACACGTAACCTCAAGAGAGATAATGAGTGAGTGAGTGGGGTTTTGACATGTGGTTGTATATTCTCTTCCTTGATTCATAATAGTGAAATCTCTATCTCCCATGGACGTAACCCTAGAGTTGGGTGAACCATGTAAAATATTGTGTTATGTGTGGATGTGTATGATTTTTATCTCTATATATGCTTGTGTTAATGTGATGTGATGATGCTTCTGCTATTTGTGATGAATGAGGAATTTAAATTTCAACAACAACTGACCGTTGAGTGGGTTGGAGGGAGTTAATTTTCCCCAGCAATTGGTATCAGAGTCGATGGTGGGTCAGAGCCTGTGATTGGTCCTGAAGATCAGTAGAAGAAGATTGTTGCGAAGTTTGTCAGAGCAGAGGATGATAGTGAGGTGCTATGGAGATTCAATCAAAGTTGATGATGACACGAAGGTATGAAGAAGAAGGTGATGGTGTGAAGCCCACGAGGAACAAGTCTTGTGACAAGCCAGAGGATGCTCGTTTCAAGATGGGGCAAAGGTGATAGAGGTGAAGCCCACGAGGAACAAGTTTTGAGGACAAGTCAAGAGTGGGTGCTAGTTCTCAAGATGGGGCAAGGGGTGTGAAGAATGAAGGGGTTTGCTCTAAGCCCGATAAAGAGCAAAGGGGAATATGAAGAGTGAAGAGGAGAGGTTTGTTGCTTTAAGCCAGAAAAGCAATTGATGAAGACGAGTTGAAGATTGGTGGGTTGCCATGCGTGAGCAATTGAACACCAATGAGATGGATAGAGAAGATAGAGAAAATAAAGAATGAAGAATTTGAGAAAAGGTGAAAGATTGTTAGAGTGTTTCTCAAGTTCATCATAGTGCTTTATTTGAAGTGGAGAAATCTTCAGTTGAGGTGGAGCTATGAAGAGATCCTTATTCAAGGTGGAGCTATGGAGAAGCATGTGAAGATTGAATTTTGAGCCAAGGTGGAGATTGTTGGGTTTGTGGCTCAA
>JAOTQH010000057.1:2303387-2322504 GCA_025631255.1 Cornus kousa | reverse complement strand
GGAGACGAAGCCCACGAGGAATAAGTTTTAAGGATAAGACAAGAGGGCAAAGGGTGTGAAGAATGAAGGGGTTTGCTCCAACCCTGATAAGCTCAAAGGGGAATATGAAGAGTGAAGTGGAGAGGTTTGTTACTAAGTTTGAAAATTGGTGGGTTGTCATGCGTGAGCAATTGAACACCAATGAGACAGATAGAGAAGATGGAGAAAAGAATAATGATGAAATTTGAGAAAAGGTGAAGATTGTTAAGAGTGTTTATTAAGGTCATTGTAGTGCTTTATTTGAGGTGGAGAAATCTTCAAATGAGGTGGAGCTATGAAGAAATCCTTATTTGAGGTGGAGTTATGGAGAAACACGTGAAGATTGAATTTTGAGCCAAGGTGGAGATTGTTGGGCTTATGGCTCAAAATTCGTATGCAGAAAATTAGTTTCCTTTTTTGTTTTGAAAGGTTGAAATTTGTAAGGGAAAGTGTATCACATTATGTTTCTATTTTAGAGTTTTTATGATTATGATAATTTCTTGTAATCAAGTTGAGGAATACTTGTCCAACAAGAAATTGGTTTTGAAGACTATAAATAGAGATGGGTGTGAGAGGAAAAAAAAAATAAAAATGTAAGGGGGGTTTAAGGGTGAGTGTTGTGAGGAGAGGGAAAAGTATATGTAATTCCCGAATGTATATATGTAGCCTCAAAAGAGATGATGAGTGAGTGAGTGTAGTTTTGACATGTGGTTGTATATTCTCTTCGTTGATTCGTAATAATGAAATCTCTCTCTCCCATTGACTTAACACTATGTAAAATATTGTGTTGCGCATAAATGTGCACGATTGTTATCTCTTCTATATATGCTTGTGTTAATGTGATGTGATTATGCTTCCATTATATGATGAAGGAGGAATTTAAATCTCAACAACAACCTACCCCAACAGTTTTATGAGTTCTTCAAAAATTATTTTTAAAGTTACAAACCAAGTATACCCGAAAATGTTACGTAATAATGAAGATTTCCAATAGAGTAGATCTTGTAGCCACTTGTCAACAAAATAATTCCTTCTCAAGCCTTGTATTTCCAGTAGATCTCGTAGTGGGTGATTTGCAACATTTTTAAAAAGTTTAGGGGAGTAACATAGGAAACTTTGAAAGTTGAGGGAGTTTTGAACAAAAACACAGACACAGATAGATACCTGCAATTTCTCAGAAAAACCATAAACGTCTCATGGATCGAGGAAAAGAAGAAGCTTTTGGTTAAACAAGCAAACAAAGATCAAACGATGGAATGGAATGGCGTAGAGGAAGATCGTAAAATTGTTATAATATCTTCCAATCAGCTCTGAAATCACATAAAGCAAACCCTACTTTGAACGAGGAATGGAACTCTTTCAAACATTTCACCACACCTCTCCGTAACGTCCATCTCTCCCCCTCCTTCTCTCTCTACACATCTCTCTCTTATATATATATATATATATATATGCGGATTTCATATTTTCAGTTTTGTAAATTGTAATTAGCTTTTGAAATTTCTCCTCCCTCTCTCTCTCTCTCCTCTCTCTCTCTATATATATATATATATATTGTATATATAAATATTTATCCTTTGCTCTGTGTCTCTTTGGTCTTTGAGGATTTGATTCTCCAGCTTCAGCTCTCTATTTAACATAAGAAGTTTTTCTCAATTTCTTCTCTCTCATATGTATCTATATAATGACTCTTTTTCTCTTTCATATGTATCTAGGACTGATCTGAGATTCAATGTTGTAATCATCGTTTGAAGTTTCTATCATTTTTGTGATTTTTGTCTCTCTAATTCATCCATGTCTTTTTCTAATGCTGTGCCGATCAAGCACTAGAATTTGTTCGTCTCTCTCTTTCTACATGTTCTCTGCATTTCCATGATCTGATCTTCATTCAAACGATTCTGTAATTTCTAGTTTTTATTCTAGGTCACTTGCTTCCAGATCTCGAGCTTCTATCAGCTATGACAGCAGTCTAGGGTTTCTTTGGCTCTTTCAGGTTTATAACTTTTATCACCATGGCTCTTATTTAAGTGTTTACGTTGTGTCGATCTATTGCATTGCCATGTTGAAGCAATTTCTCAGTAAACTTCCTCGGAAGTTGTCGAAATCCGAGTCCGTTGATTCGAGGAATTGTTCTCGCAATGATTCGTCTTCTTTCCGTGGTGGTGGTATTCAACGAACAAGCAGCGGTACAATGGTTCCAGGCCGTCCCAATGCGGTTAAAAAAATGTCATCAGCAGTGTTTCCGGCGAGTGTTGTTGCTGGAATTGAGCCTCTCTTAGCATTCAGAGATGTTCCGAGTTCAGAGAGGATGACTCTCTTTATCAGTAAGTTGAGTCTCTGCTGTGTGGTTTTTGACTTCAATGACCTAAGTAAGAATACAGTAGAGAAAGATCTTAAACGTGTGACATTGATAGAGCTTACACAATTTGTTGCTTCTGGACCCCCGAGATTTACAGAACCTGCCATTTTAGCAATGTGTAGAATGTGTGCTACTAATTTGTTTAGGGATTTCCCTCCCAGGTATAAATTGGACCTTAGTGGGAGTGAAAATGAGGACGAAGAACCAATCTTTGATCCTGCATGGTTCCATTTACAAATCGTTTATGATCTACTGCTTAATTTTATAGCTTCTAATTCGCTAGAAGCAAAGGTAGGGAAAAGATATATAAATCATTCCTTTATTTTGAGATTGCTTGACCTATTTGATTCTGAGGATCCAAGAGAGAGAGAATGTCTGAAAACTATTCTGCATAGGATTTATGGAAAGTTCATGGTTCACAGGCGTTTTATCCGGAGGAACGTAAGCAATATCTTTTATCGCTTTGTGTTTGAAAACGAGCGACATAATGGAATTGCTGAGTTGTTGGAGGTTTTTGGGAGTGTAATCCCTGGGTTTGCATTTCCTTTAAAGGAGGAACACAAGACCTTTTTGTTGAAGGCTTTGGTACCTTTGCACAAGCCAAAATCCTTGGGAATTTACTTTCAACAGTTATCATATTGTATTGCACAGTTTTTAGAGAAGGAGCCCAAGTTAACCAGCTCTGTGATAATGGGATTGTTGAAATACTGGCCAATTACAAACAGCCAGAAGGAGGTAATGTTTTTGAGTGAGTTAGAAGAGATTCTGGAAGCAATTAACATGGGGGAGTTCCAAAAGGTCATGGTTCCATTATTCTGGCGGATCAGATGCTGCATCACCAGCTTTCACTTTCAGGTTTATTATTCTTTATCCTTGTTTTTTAGCTACTTTGTTTATTCTATGATGATTAATTTACTAATTTTTCTTTTTAAGGAAGATGGTAGATATATTTAAAGTTACTGCTGAATTCAGTGGGCTACAATAGTTTTTCTACAAGTAACTAGAGTATGGAGTGGGAGGGTATCGATTTTAATTATTTTGGTTCCATGACACTTGCATAAACATAGAAAATATGTATGATGTATGTAAACAATTATGTAATGCAGTATAAATTTTGTTACTAGCCACGTTGTGTAAATAACACCAAATGTTAGGTCTGTATCCACCTCACTCCTGCCAGAACCCTCTATTAATGGGGATCAACAGGGACCACACTGAGTAATAATCCTTTTGTGCACACCAATTCAAATCTTCCTCATATAAACAGGAGTTGTTTTATTCTGTATGTTATAAACAGGAGTTCCATGGTAAGAAAATGAATATATATAGGAATTTAAAAATATTTATAATAAATTAATAATGAAAAGAAAAAAGAGAGAGAGAAATTGGGGAGATTAGCCTTGGCTCGTATGTATCTGAGGACTATAGCTAATTTAAGTTGAACTCATGGCTCAAAATGAAGTTGCTGTGGTAATTCACAAGCTAGGTTTGAAGCAAGGCCGTGGATTTGGAGAAGTTGGATCTTTATAAGCATCCTTACCATTACCTTGCTTTCTGATGAGTGGTATCCTTATTTTTGGTTATTTTAAAGTTCTAGGGGGACTAGAGAAGGGAGATATATTGATTATACATATATACATATATTATAGATGGAGGACTTGTGCTAGTTGGTAGCTAAGGCGACAACATGTGGTTTATTAGAATATTTCACAATTTGGGTTGATGGTAATGAAAGTTCTTGCTCTGTTATTACTTTCTAACAGAATATATATCCTTTCAAGTAAATGTTAATTTTGATAGGAGTATCTTGGCATGGACTTGGGAGAATGGCTTCTATTGTGATGTCCATGGATTTCCTTTATGAGGTAATCCCAGAGCCTGAGAATTTCTGGATATAGTGACTCAGAAAGTGTCCTACTGTCTTGCTCCTTGGAAAAGGATCATGCCCTAGCCAATCCTATCTATTTTTTTATTTATCTTATTACATTCCCTTATACTAGGTTTGGCTGAAGTGGTTAAGAGGAAGAAGATCAAAAGCCTTAAAGGATTTATGTGGAGGGAGTGTGATAGTGCAGAAGCATCTTTCAGATGATTATGTCATATAGTTTTGAAAAGTGCTAAAATGGAAGTCTTCTATATTCAATACACAATATCAGGACAACACTACAAACCACATACACCAAGTGAAACCTAGATATTCTAAAGTGACAGCTGAATAACTCTAGAAAATTACGGTGCTTAATCTTACTTATTCGGTACTCTCGCCATTGGCTGCTTAAACTCAAGTTGATCATAGATAGCCAAAAGTTTGATGTAATTGACGACGTATATATGTTAATTGGAGCCTGATGCTGCTGTGATTCCAGGTGACAATCAATATTCATTCTGATGCGAAACACCATTAAGTTGCAATTTTTGGATTTTATTTCAGAGTTCAGATAATCAAATGGGTTGCAAAAATCCTAAAACGGACAGAATAAGATTTTCAAATGAGCCACAAGAGGCTCTAAGAAAGAGATGAATCCAAGTAGACTTCCACAAGACAGTGATCGGATAAAACATACAGTAGAATTATTAAGTCACGATGGAGTCAACAAATCATGACGAACAAGAAACCAGAATAACCAAATAAATAGATGAGTGGTGATGAAAGACAAGAAAAAAACATAGAGCCTATTAACAGTGGCTAGCTGCAGATAATGAAGACTAAAGAAATAAATATCAAATGGTCAGATAAAATTTGAGAGAGCTATAAGAAAAATCAACCAAAATTAGAAAGTTAAAAATACAACTAATTTTAAATTACTGTTGAATTTGTGTTTTGAATTTCATCCGCACAATCCCATAAAAATATAAGGCAAAATCAGAAGAGTAAAAGCAGCAGATATTACGTGAAAAATCATAGAAAGGAAAACACCAAGGACCTTGTCCAACCATGAACGATCCACTATGAGAAAGAGTTTGTACAACCTCACCCTAGAATCTTCTAGTTACCTCTTGCCACAGACACACCGAACTCTCCACTTGAGTCAAAAGCTTGTCTGTTCCGTTATCATATTTGCTCCTCACGCAATTTGCTTCTTCATGACTTGTTCAATCCTTCTGCTCTCGGTTTTATTGGTTCAATTGCTGCTCCTCATAGTTATCAAATAAAAAATAAAAAAATTATTTTGCTCCTCATAGTTGATTTTATCATTCTGATGATTCCTTCTTGTTGAACTTTCAATCGCATATATTGGTCGTTATCGAGAAACTAGAAATTGTCTCTCTAAAATATGAAGAAACTTGTAGAGATCATGAGAGACACCCTAGGTTGAGTATAATCTCATAACTATAGCCAATATAGGAAATCCATGCTGTATGGAAGTTTAAAACCTTTTAGAAGTCTTACTAGAGAGAGTTTCCAAAATTGAGTTTCTGAAGGGTCTATCGATCAAGCCTTCAACCGACGCATACTGGAGTGACTGGAGTCCCCTCAATTGATCAAGCCTTCAACCTTCAATTGAGGCTTATTAAATTTAAAAGCAATTTTTCAGAAAACTTCAATCAATCTACCTATCAATCGAGGTTACCAGAGAGTACTTGATCAATCAACCTATCGATCCACACTATTTTTCCAGTAAAAGTTAACATTGAAGACATTTTCAGTAAACTTTAATTTGAAAGAAATAACTTTAAAAACAAGTTGAGAAAAATATTTTGAGACTTTTCAAGATTAAATTTAGGTCAATTAAGGTCTTCTAAGGTCTCATTTACCTGTGCCCTGGATATGTGGTTGAGCATTCAAATTCTATGCTGTGTTGTTCGCGAAACTTTGTCTATAAACAAATGATTCCACAACACTTTGCACATTACAGCCCAAGTTTTGAGTAGTAAATTGTCAACAGATGACTTTAAGTCTAACAGTTATGCTTCTATAAAAGATTTGCCATCTTTTACTGGTGTAAAGGCATTCTGGACAGGTGGCCTTATAAACATTATGACGTTCTTCTTCTTCTCCTTTTAGTCCTTGCAGACATAAATTCATTGTAATGCATCCTTGATATCCTTTATCAAAGCTCCGCCATACACCACATTATCAGCAGTGGATTTGTTGCATAGATAATGTTCAGTTGGGTTCACCTATTGGAGGATGAATCCTTTGTTGAAAGAAAGAGTGCTTCCTGTTATTCCTGTGTTGAATCTTCGAATTGAATTAAGACCGGTGCATTTCCAGCTAATGGAGTTTGGGTTATTTGTTCCTTGCTTTTTTTGTTTGGATAAAAATTTGAATGTCCCAAACATTTAATTGGTAAAAGCCAATGTATATCTAATAGATTTTCTATGTGCAAAGTCTAACGATAGATTTTCTATGTGCAAAATCTTTGGCAATTCTTGTGTACCCTTATCTGAATTCTGTGGAGGCCTTTCCAAATTTTTGGCAGTGACATTTGAAGGGTTTGAGGTTTAAGTTGCCTAATCATCATTTTAATCATCTAGAGAGTTGTCCGCCTCTGCCTTGTTCGGTATGCTAAGGGAATGCCAGTGGAGAATTATGTATGTATTTGAACTTTCTTCTTTCTAGATGAGAGCATGGTCCTACAGCTTCTTTCCGTGGAGCCCTACTTAGGGGAGTATAGAATTTCTCTATGATTTCTTTGACTTAGTGTGGAGTAGTTATAGACTTCCTAGATCAAAATAAAGACAGTTCTTTCCGGTGGTCAAAAGACTGATGCAAGCGAAAGAAGCAGTTCGAACTTTGAGCAGGTCTGCCTTTGAAAGCTTGTGCACAAACGATATACCTTGTACAACAAGACAGATTACAAGAAAAAGCTTATATGTGAACGATGTCTCACTTGTTTGATAAAATGACTTTAAGTCTAGTAGTTCGAACATTTTATCAACTAGTGAAAAAAAGAGAGGAAGATAATAATGTACACAGAAGCTTAGGGGTATCTCTCACTTGTTTCCTTCAAAATGTGGAAAAGAAATATGTGAACGATGTCTTAAGAATCATTCTTGGGTTCTTTTCTTGAAGCCGTTTATACTTGCAACTTTTTTATAAATATGATGGATCTTATTGTTTTAATCATTATAAGAATTCTTTCTCCATATTGGCATCTACTAAATACAGTGAATTTTATACCATGGTTTGTTTTGTTTTTAAATTATAAAAAGTTCGGGACGAGTAAAACTTTCTCTGAAAGAGGTTCGTTAATTATGAATAACCCTTATTTTTCCCCCCCAAATTCGATTAATTTCAGGTGGCTGAGAGGGCACTGTTCTTTTGGAACAATGACCAAATTGTTAGCCTGATTGCACATAACCGACATTGCATCCTCCCAATCATATTCCCAGCCCTTGAAAAGAATGCCCAGAGTCATTGGAATCCCGCAGTGCTCAACTCAACCCTGAATGTGAGAAAGATGTTTGTGGAGATGGATGATGCTCTGTTCCTGGCCTGCCATTCCCATTTCAGGGAAGAACAAGCAAGGCTAAGCTTGGAAGAAGCGGAGCGGAAGGAAGCATGGAAGCACCTAGAGAATGCAGCAAGTAGGCACCCAATAGCCGGAAACACAGCTGTCCTGGTAACTCGTCGTTAGCAACCTCAAGTGGCATTTTAGTATCGTGCTTGTCCACGTGTTTCCTCTTTCTTATTTACCTCTTTTGGGTGGAGGGAAAACCAGAAGAGATGTACGGTTATGGCTGTTGTCTCGGGATAGCATTTTCTGGTGATAGCCTGCTGTTGTAACGTCTTTGATTCTATATTTCTCGTCTTTTTTAGAATATGAAGTGTTAATTTGCTTAAGTGGAAAGGTTGTCCGAAGGGCCTTGTAGCGGGTTACGTAAACTAGCATCTTTTATCAGCTGGCCAGTGTCTCTCTCTCTCTCTCTATCTCTCTCTTTGTGTGTGTGTGTGTATATATATATATGTTATATTTATGTGTATAACACTTTTTAAGTACTTCAGAAAATGTTGATAAATTCTCTCTTAGAATTTAGGAACAAATGTTTCTTTATAAATAGGCAGATGGAGTTGTGGAAGCCTTAGAGAAAGTGGCCCGGGGAAAAATATATTACACCATGTTTTCTTGTGAAAATTTAAAACAATCTTTCTGCTCTGTTTTGCACCATGTTTTCTTTGGTAGTTGTATATTTTCTCTGTTATTGATTGTCTTGCCTTTTCAATTAATTTTGAATTTTGAAGTGCCAGCAAGAAATTATATTATTTTCTTTAGAAATGCGTCTTCGTTAAAATAACTTGTTCATTTTAATGGACAAAATTAACCTTCACATTACACCTTTCTTTTGACAATTATGGTCATTGACCCTGTGGAAACACTGCATCGGAGTGCATCCACACTCTTTTGATTATTCAGGATTACGTGATCTTTGTTTGCCAATAAAACTCTCTTTAAGTCCTCTTTGTTTGCCAATAAAACTCTCAAAGTCTTAGACTGCACATAATAATTGACCAATAACTAAAGACTTTGGACACATGATTGTAGTAGATAGTGTATTTTTTTATGTTATTATTATTAGTCTTTGCAAGTAACTCATATACCTAAACTTTAGAACAAAGTTATAATATTATTATAATGAGTATATATTATATATTGCTACAAGTAATCACTGCCTATTTTTTATATGGTTCTTGGTTTTGTTACGGATTTGATTTCTACTATTAAACATATGTAGATTGAAAGTTGTGCCAAAGTGACGATGTTATCTTCTCTATTACTTCTCAATGTCAATTTTTATTTCTATTAAGACATAAATAAAATTCAATATTTAATAATTCTATAAATTTTGCACCGAACCAATGCAATTGTTTATTCCTCTTTGAAGCGTAATATAACTTCTTCATTTTGCCAACATGGTGCTTTTTTTTTTGTCAAATTATAATTTGTAATTTATTTATTTTTTTTTCTAATTAATTTGATATATTTTAAATTGTGGGATGTAACTTGTTCATAAGTACTTTAATGGATAAAATAAAAAGACTTTGAGAATGTTAAAATGATAAATTTATAATTCAAATAAGTCAATTCATAAGTGAGAGGGTAATAAGATACTTTTAACTTGAGTTGGGGGTGTCAGTGTTCAATTTATCAAATTTGGTGGTGTCATTGTACAAAAAGTACCTAAGTTGTATGTATCTATCTTTAACCCAAATTTGGAGAGAGTTTAAGTACAATTTACCCAAAAATTTCAACATAAATTAACACACCTTAATTAATCTAATGCTAGGTAGCAACTCCATAAATTTATACATAAGCCCTTACAACAAAACATTTTTCGTCCATGAAGTCTACATTCACAATGTTCCATTTTTGGCTTCTACTTTCAAATCAGCCCTCTGAACATTGTAGGTCAAAATCAAGTGAGAGAATTAACAGTCTACTTATAACTTGCTAGATTATAAAATGGAAAATATTCTTTTGAAAACATATGTGAGATCTTTCTGTATGCCCTCTCATTAATGTCTGTAGCGATGTGTCTCCCATTCACGACTTGGATGTTACTTTCAATCGAAGACACATATCAATCAAAGCATTTTTCTTTTTTCTTTTTTTTTTTTTTTTTTTTTTTTTTTTTTTAAATCTTGTTTAGCTTGGTTTGTTTGAATGTAAAATATTCTTCAGAAAATATTTTATTATTATTATTTTATTTTACGGTGTTTGGTTGTCGTAGAATAGTTACGAAGAAAAAAATATATTAAAATTTAATAAAAATAACTTATCCATCAATTTCGGTAAGTCATTTTACATGCCCACCCGATGGAATCAACCTTAACCTCAACATTTTGCCAAACATTGAAAAAGTAAAAAATAAAAGAATATTTTACCTGAAAAAGAAAAATATTTTACATCGAAACAAAGGATCCTAAATTTAATTCAAATGTTCTCTCACACATTCAAAACATCTTTTTAGTGAATCAAACCACTTCAGCATTATGTTCTAATATGTGTAGCATGATAAGAATGTACAATCAAGAACCCTAATTTGGTGAGTTAGTACTTGAATTTATCCTTCTACCCTTTCGATCTTCAAATACTCCATATCTTCAGATCCAAGGTAAATTCTAACCCTAACTAATTAAACCACTTTTTAAAAATAAACAGATTCTACTACAGAGTACAAAATTGGACAACACTAATAAGTTCTCAAAGGATCATGCAATATCATGTTGAAATATTTTACTATCCCAATTGGAGGAAAACATCTACTGCATTCCCAAGTCTTGGATTGGTATAAGCAACACACACACACACACTTCAATTGCCACAATCAAAGACAATAAAGCCAACAAACATGTGCTGATATTGGAAATAAAATGGAAATTGTTGAACAAAATGGGAATAATCATTAGGGTTTTGAATACAAATGCCATCATCTACAATTACAACCCGAATAGTTCTCCTTTCCGGTGAGCTGACATTCCATAGGTTGGAAAGGTTAAAAAATATGCTGAAAGGCATTTAGGGTTTTTAAACTTAGTGCCACAATTTATTCTGGCTTTTACAATTCTACATTACAAAAACACAGGTCCTGTGGCACAACTGTGTATAAATACTACAACAGCAACGCGAGGTCAGAAATAATAATAATAATAATAACAACAACGAAGGATGAGAACTATTGAAGATTATATATTGGATTCAGATCAGGAGCACCTTCTAAGTACCAGAACATGAAAGCAGTTCCAACCGATAGATATCTCAACTTTCAGAACAGTGACTGAACAGGTATTGATGATGTTATAGTTGCCACAGATTTGAACTGTCATGATTACAACAGTTATATTAGGAAATAACAGAACTCGAAAAAAACTCGACAAAGCATTATATCATAACTTCAAGGAACAAAACAAAACAAAACAATTTTTTCACCCCAACTATTTAGGGTTAGTTACATGAATACTATTATTCCGTTCTGCTTTTTCTAAACTCGTATCCTCAACCAAACCATATGTTAACGTATCTCTCCTTATTAACTCTACACATGTTAATTTTGGTCTCCCGACTCTCCCCTTCCCTAGTATTATTACCTCAATGTAGAAAATGTTGCTCTTTCTAAATGGTGCACTTAGTGGTCTTCTTTGCCTATGTCCAAATCATTTAATCAATTTTCTCTCATTTTATGTTCAATGGTGCTGCTCCAACTATCTCACGGACATGTTCATTTCTAATTCTATTATTTTCTTATTTTGCCGCATATTCGTTTTAACATTTACATTTCCACCACTAACTTTATGCGTATAAATTGATAATGTGAAACTGATGCAGAGTTTGGCATGACGGAGATCATACTTTGTAATTGAAATCGTCGACTGTATTTAAACTAGTTTATGTCACATTTTAGTTCTGAAGCATGGATTTCACACTACCAAATGTAATATAAGTATCAATTAAATAATTAAAGGCTGGTCGGGAAACCTAACAGCATGATTAATGGGATCTGTTTGTTTGATTACTAATTCTTGAGATTTCTAAACTTCAAGAGTTCAAATTCTCGAGAATTAAGATTGTTGTTAGTAAGTACTTGAACTTTCAGTATACCACTTACTATGAATTGATTATTCGTAAACGGTTAACCCTTTTTGTTTGATAAAGAATTCTCACAAAGTCGTGATTGATAGGAAAGGCAATTCCTATTGACTGAGGTGGAAATTAATACTACTAAATTTCATGTGAGTTAAGATGTCCAGGTACTTCGTTAATTTGCAGTTTGAATTCCTACATAACAAATAGGCCTTTAGCATTATAGGCATTGAGAGATGTAAATTAGCATGGATTAGGACTACTAATTAGCTACCTTCTGTTGAAAAATAAACCAATGGAAATATAAAGCAGGTGGTAAGAGAGTCATCTACATTTGTTACCTTCTGTTGCTTATACTTTTCACGTATAGCATTAAGAGAGCATCCTCCAGTGTTCAGCTGCAAATCTTGCAATGACAGAACCGTGCCTTCCAAATCTGATGCCTTGTAACTGGTGTAGTGCTCTAGAGTTGGATTCTGTAATAAGTATGCACGGTGTCACATTCTATGCTTGAAACAAAGCAAGAAGTTAATTCTAATTAAAAATCACAAATAATGCAGACCCATGGATGGTCCGACTGATTGAGCGTCCATCTGGCTAGAAATACAGCAGATGCAGCTATAAGCGATGGAAGGAACTTCAGGAAGCTGTACTCAACAAGAGTTAGTTCTGCTAAATAATTTGCCAAAAATTCCAGCTCAGCGGAAGAAACCTGCAAATTGAAGCATTTTAAAGCATGAATTAATTCTCTTTCCCGTTAAGTATTTTTGAAGTCAGATGGGACAACAAACACCATCTGATGTACCTTGTAAGAAACTTGTGCTGCTTGAATGAATCTCCTGATAACCGAAATGGGGAAAGTGTACATTAAAACCATAAGTGGATTCAACCAGACAGAATCATACCAACAACAAAGATAACAGATATGCAAAATACCTAAGGAATTTTTTTGTGGTCGGAACAGATAGTTGAAAACCCAAAAAGTTCAGAACTTGACTTTCCATTTTCAATACCTGCCATGGAATCTAGTAATGAGCCTCTATACATCCACATACATGATGAGAAGTACTCTGTGAAAAGAGAGCATTAAAACAGTTCTTGGAGAATTCCCTATAAAATACTTTAGTGGAAATAATGGTACTTTATAAAATCTGAGAATTGGAACACTGGTTGTGGCACCAGATGGGTACAAGATGAGATTCAATGCCTTATCTTATATAAGCCAATCAGTTGCTGGACCCAGAACAAGTGACACAATTCAGGTTGATAGGAATGTGAAGAGAAGGCCAAGGTTAAAGTATGGAAGATGATAGCTTCAAAATGTCTGATAAATTGATCAGTCCGTAGATGGGATCAGGATATGGGCTGGGCCAAACAGTACACGGAAGGCAATTCATTAAACAGCATGATCTGGAAATGGTGCTTGGCTGCCACAGTTTATTTACCTCCAGCAGGAAAAAAAAACAATAGAATTTTTAAGAAGACAAGAAGATCTCATACTCCAGAGACTATTGCGGGATGGAATGTGCATATCCAACTGGTTAATGAAAATAGAGGAGGACGTTAGACAACTACTCAATCTAGAAGCTTAAGCTGTTAAAGGATCAAACAATACATATCAAACTCTCAACACACTCCACCACATGTGATCCACTCTCACAACTAAAATTACATGATGCAAACTTGCACAGATAGAGAGAGGAGGGAGAATTTGCAGGAGAGACTTGCATGTAAACTTCCTAGAATTATAGTTTGATGCCAAGTGACTTGTGGTAGACACTCTCTTGCGCTCCAAAATCTTAATTTGTGGGAGAATGTGACCGCCGATGCATATCAAGCTCGCAGCAAATGAATGAGTGATAGTCTTGGATATTGTCATTTGGACCATTCTGTTATTCCTCAAAGTTGTTTTAATAGTGGTGTCCCTTTATATGACTTCTTTGTGACCAATGTTTCTTCTGTGTGATGAGTTTATTGATTACATATGGGGGTTATGCCCTTCTTTATTCTCTGTTTATTTGATATATTATGATTCTTAACAAAAAAAAGGAAAGGTTGGTCAATAAGTTATGAGAATTGGCATGATGTGTATGGCAACATAATATGTGGCCATGGAGCGGATAAAAGAAAAAGAAAAGAAAAAATGGGAGAAGGCCTAGAGCTTATCTAAAATTTGAAGGGATATGATTATATGAGCACTCTGGAAAAATGGTTTGACTGTTAAAGTCAGCATTCGGTATACTCTTGATGTGAAGAATAGTTCAAGCACCAAGAGTCCTGATATATTCTTCCTCAGTCCAAAATTCTTGTTCCTTCTTGGGATTCTAACTCTATAAAGGGACACACATTTTCCACTTTTGAAATTCCAAAACTACCTATTTAAAGTTTAAAAGTTCATATTGTTAGTTGGGAAAAGTTTTCTAAAGTTCAAAATATTTTGGGAAATATACAATATTTTTACATTGACTTTTCAAATGGGACAAAATTTTTGGAATGGATGGAGTAGAAAGGAGTAGATTGAACACGGAGGCAAAACATAGACTACATAAGTTTCGAAGTGACCACAGAATTAAATTATTTAAAAGGAAATATAATGTCCCTCTTTCCAAATTTCCTCCATTACTTCTTTCCAACCATAATTATGGAAGCATTCAGAAGAGAAAAGGTTCGATAGGTAGCTAAGGACATACCTCTGCTCTTGTGTAAGTGTTGTCTGTGACAAAGCAAAACTCTTCCACACGGGGTGCACAAACTTCTTCATACTTTCTTCAAAACATAACAATAGTAGCAAACAGTAAATTCCATTAGTGGAATAGGAAAATGGTCCTGTTATATAAATCATTGCAACAACAAAGAAATTCATGCAAGAGCTTTTGGAATATATTAAACCCAAGCACATGAGTTTTTTTCAAAATCAATGACAATTTAAGGAAGAGATTAACACCTCCTTCCTTGGACACACAGGGCATGCATCTATATATGCACACACACACTCAGAGAGAGAGGAAGATGGCTGATACCAACAAATGCAGTTATCAAAACTTCTGTATAATCGCACTTCACCATCATCTAAGAATTAGATGAGGAATTACACTTAAAAGAAAGATCTTGGGTGCATGTTCATTGGGATCTGCAAGTTTAAAGGCAATAATACCAGGGCTTGCCGTCTACCTGTAACTGAACTAAAACTAAAACAGAACAAGAACATTCATCGTATTTTATTGATGATAAAGAATGTTTTTGTTAAAATCACCATTACCATCATCAAAGCTTTATCGTTAGTATATTTCCGAATCTGGAACATTATCAATGAGAAAATATTTTTGATGATGTTTTCAGACAATTAAAAATAGTATGAGCACAACAAAAGCCAGAACTTACGAGGCAATAAGCATAGAAGTAACTCCAAGCAGTTGGAGTCTTTGCTTTTCAATGTAATTTTGAGAGAGATATCGATCAATGAGACTCACTGTCAGGTAAAGTGTGTCTGGAACAAGCCTATATTCTTCCGAAACCTGAATGGAGAATAAAGATTAATTAGTGTTTTCATCATCCACTATCAATCTAAAGAAGCAAAGATTTTGAGCATCGTAAAAGGTGCAAGATGATTCTTGGATGGTGCAAGTCTGATTCAAGACACCCGGATACTTACAGCCCCTATATAATATCAGAAACACATATGTTGTATTATGAGACCACAGGACTGGAAAATTACTTCCAAGCAGAAACTGATCTGAACCTTACATCATCAAATACTTTAATGCAACAATGTGCAGGATGCTCTTTGACAAATAATGTTAATAAGAAAAGGGCTAGCCAAATGCACGAAGCTCTCGCCATTGTAGGTAGGGAGGGGCAAATGTACACAGTCCTACCTCCGCATGCGGAAAGGCTGTTTTCTGTTTGAACCCATGACTTCAGGTCACAATAGATCGACCTTACCATTGGACCAAGGCCGTCCTCAAATAATGTTAATGACTAATAAAAAATAAAAAAGAAGGCACAATTAGTGAGAAGAAAAACTCATCCTATGGAGGAAATAAGAATTGAATACTTACCAAAAAGGGTTTAATAAGAACTAAATAACGTTTTTGAAGATGAGAAAAGAAAAAAATACCAATCCGGGAGAGAAAAAAAAAGGAGGAGGAAGAATATAGAAGAAAAGGTAATGATACCCTCTCACAAACAACAAAGACTCTTCCCAAACAGAGAAATACATATCACTTTGTCAAGAACACTGCACATATAAAAGTTCAAGTGAATAAACTAACCTCCACAAGCCAATCAATTAAAATTCCTCGCATGCTCTGAGTGATATCTCGCTGCAATATTTCCATATAATTAACTGAAAGCCTTCGGTCAAGCTGCGAAAAGAAGGGAGTTTACGATAAGTGAATATATATATATATAAGCATTCTGTAAGAATACAAAAGTTTTATTTTGGTACCAACATGATAATTTGTTTCAGAGAAACAAAATATGAATAACATAAAATTATTTTCTTTTCTACTCCTACCAAAAAGTGAAACAATTGCAAGTTGATAGCAGATTGTGTAAGAATTCTGTGATGGTGAAGTTATGCTATTTTGCATTTAGGATATGAGGATGTTTTTCCAATATATTTATGTTGTTGAAGCAATAGAAATTCAAATACTTTTTTGCATAATTACTATGTCCGGGAGGAGTTCTAGTAATGCAATAGTCATAGACGTTAGGAAGAACAACGAAACGGACAAACAAGAAAAGACAGCAGATCAGCAGGCTATACAGACCTCCGTAACATGTAAATTATCATATATATCAGAGGCATACAGGCTGCACATTTGAGGATCCTTGTGGTTCAAATCAATATTTGCAATGCTTAGATCATTTGAGCCTTCCAGTTTATTGCAAATCTTGCCTTCTGCATAATGCAACTAAAACAGCATTAAACCTTACCAAGCAGATAAGTAAATAACATACAATTTTCTGAGACTGCCACATGATTTTCCCCTTTAACTTCACAGCATAGTTTAATTTTGAAAGCAACAAGCAGATAAGCCTTTTCCTCTAATATGACTATAAATTATTGAGGAAACAAGGTTCATGATCCGGTTCTTCACTTACACAGTTACACTTAATAGCTATAAAAGACAACAATACTTTCAATTACAAAAATAAAATATGTTTCAAGCAAGGTTTTGCCAGAACCCATAAGGACATTAAAGACATGAACAAATACAATAACTAGAATAGAAAGCGTTAAGTTAAAAATACATTTGAATGACTATTAACTGCTACGAGCCTTTCTTTTTTTGGGTAAAATAGTCTGCTTAAATTTCCCTCTGATAACTCAGTAGTTGAAGCAACTAGACAGTTGCTCCGAGTTCAGAAATCAGAACTGTAGAACCTATTGCTACCATATTCCCAGTTAGCTTTAAGTATTATGTTCAAGGCATCCTAAATTTTGGTTCAGAAACATTAAGTGTGTAGGTAATAGTCTTCCACTAAACAAACTTCAATATTTTTATTTAAACATGCATGCTTCATTACCTGACTCTTTGAGATGCACTTTCACACAACAGTTTTACAACTCAAGATACCAAATGATTTGTGATAATTTATTGATCAATTTAAAGCTGCTATACATTTATCTCACTTTGTTGAGAACCTTAAAAAAAAAAAAAATCAGGCGTGAAGGTATACAGCATATTGGTTAGCATATACCCAGATATTTCATACAATTACTTTAAACAGTTTGCTTAAATTTCCAACTTTACTATAAGAAAGCATTAATTAAACAGTTGAAACAGAACCCTGTTACTCATGAAAGGTATTATTTTTTTTTTGATAAGTATTGCTCATGAAAGGTATTCAGCATCTTATGCCAGTCACTGTGAAAATAGCAAGTGAAACCATATTTTCATATGCAGCCTGGTGGAGGGGTTGAAACAAATAATCTAACCTTTCTTTGTTGGGCTTTGGAATTGTGCATGACTAGTGGAAGTTTGCTTTACAAACATCAGATCTGCTGCACTGCATTCTCCTATGCTAATACATTTCCTTTGTTGAATTGTCACATTTTCTTTTAAGTGCATTGGTATAGCAATTTCTCGTGGTTCCTCCATCCATGGTCTAGATATTTCTTCAGTTTTCTCTGCTTTTGCTTGAACCTGAGCTTTTTCTGCCAAAACAGTCGGCACCACCTTTGCATTCTTCTTGATAGTACCTTTTTTAGCCTTCTTGCCAGGCTGAAAATCAGCAAAGTGGCCAGTAAATTTATATATTAAACAAATAAAAACAAGAAGCTTCACTTTGCATTTTGGGATAAAAAGTATTTAAAAAATATTTTTTTAAGTTCCATATTTTGATACCATGAACGAAAATTTGATAGACGATATATGTGGAAAAGAATCTGGGATTTGAACTGGCAAAATGCACATTAGATGGATAAACAAGGTGATGATCATAATCTTACCTCAATTTTGGCAGCATTGATGCAGTTTATATACGATTTATCGCAGAAAACATTAGTGACATCCTTAAGAACAGACCTTTTCTTATTCTGAAGGCAAGCAGTAACACTAACAGCTGGTTTGTTCTCATCAGACGCTGCTCGTTTTGATCTTGGTCGAAGAACTTGCTTATGATCGTGTTTTTTCAGGAGTTTTGAGGTTGGTAATCCTTCTGGTAAGCCCAAGGCTTTAGCCCGTGCTCGTGTCATTCGAACAGTGGCCTCTTCAAATTTAGCAGCAGTCATATTTTCCTTATTCATATTTGCATGCCCTGTACACTGCCAATTCACTTAAAGGCTCTTCATAAAACCTGCACTTCTATGACCAATTTAAGATTAGAAGTGAAAGGCAGAACTTTAAATTGGCAAAAAGCAATAGTCAGAGATGCAATAATCAATGAATAGTACCTTTAAGTCATGATAAAAATAAAGAAAACAACTCAACTGGCTTTCAAATTTCAACTCAGCACTAACAAAACCCTTCAAAACTGTTTCTTTACACCCAACAATTTCTACCATAAAGCATGGCTAGGTTACAGCCATCTTACAGAAAATCATTACTTTGAATCCTTACTTTGAAAAAGCAGTTCACCACTTCATGAATTTCACCTTAATAAACATCTACTCCAGTCAAATCCTCCATAAGGATAATCCAACTGAGATCATGATTATAATCACTCTTGTAAAGAACTGCAAAGAGCTAATGTCTAACAGGTACTCTAG